>JBBPOB010000049.1:0-39929 GCA_038091275.1 Tylopilus subfusipes
CCACCGTCACACCTGTTTATGGTCTTTGCGCATTGATGAGATACTAGACATCTCACTACAGCAGACATAAGGATAGCATCTTTGTACCACAATAATACGCAGCGAAACCAGAACTTAATATACCTAGCTGTCTCCGCCAGTTGAAGTTACCTTCGATTTCAGATGGGTCGGGATTGAATGACACCTACCACCGTTAGATGGTAGTTTTTCAACACGCCTCAGCCGGTTCATGGATGGGAAGGGCAAGACGCACTTTACGCCCTAAGGGCCCGGCCGTTATAGTAGTCATCGAATGGCTAACAAGTTCTTGTTCTGGGTATGTCCCTGGTGCTGTCGTTTATTCGCAGAGGAACCTTGTCATGAAAGCGTGTATACGATGACCACCTGTGTGTCGGGCCAACAAGTCTTAAAGGACCAGTTGTCCCTCGCGATACTTTGTCCCGTTTTCCCGACTACATGCTGCTACTTACGTTCAGGTAGGCGAGGCGGCGTACAGTCATCCACCGTCTGAGTCACTTGAAACACCGAAATTACAAGCTGTGTAGAATTCCCGATCCTCTGTTTTTTTTTGGGGATCGTCTCCGTAGATGCTAACTATATTGTATCTGTCCTCAGAACTGAAGGCATTTGATAAGTACGTGCATTCAGACAAACGGGCTCCATGGTTGTGTCTCATTATCATGACGTCCCGGCACCCGAAACACTACAAAGATGGTACTAATATATCTTAGTGTGTGAATAAGCAAGGATTATCGCTTTATCAGTTACGTACTAGATGAAAGGCCGATGGCTCGAAGTTCTTCCCGCGGGGGCGGGGGCAAATCCGCGCCCCTTCACAGCCACAATTCTCCTCCCCAAGCGAGGTACTCATCTTGTCATCTTCAGTCCCGCCACGGCGGCCACTGTCGGCCTCGATGCCCTCATCATGAATGTTCTCATTCCCACCGCAACTGTGTCCTCCGCCATGACCATCAATTTTCTCATTTCTGACTGTTGGTTTACGGATTGCTCTCTCGAGCTTTCCCCTCTTTGGCTTTGGAAAAGCAGTCCGCCGCCTTCCTTGCTGCGTCCCGCTCCTTCTCCTGCTTCCAAACTCGCATCTCTTCTTGGTGGTTCTCTTGAATACTACTGTTTCATCGTTTCCGCGCCCCATCTGCTTCTTTCCAAGCTGCCGTCACTGCCAAATGTGCCACCCTCTGCACTTGGTGCTGTTCGCGCTCGCTCAGCCAAGTGTTCTTGAATGCGAGCATGGAAGTCATCTCCGGTAAGCAACCTTGGCATGCCATCCGCATTGAGCTTGGCACTTTTCTTCATTTTACACCCGTCCTCTTGCGCAGCGTGCTGTTCTGAAAGGCGATCACACGTAGATCATCGGTAGATTGCATATCCACTATTGTTTGCTTGTACTCTGATTCACGGCGGTAGCGTTCTCGCAGTTCATTTCGATAGGCAAGTTCCATCAGTCCCCGTGGCTCCCTCTCCAGCAGTGGATTGGTATGCTGTCGGGTTGGGGATGAGGATACCATCACCCTTTCTGACATGCGTTAGACTCTTTGCGATGTAGGCAACCACCGCAGGGTCGAAACTTGATAGCCTTGGTGTGAGATGGCAT
Organism: Tylopilus subfusipes; assembly: GCA_038091275.1. NCBI lineage: Eukaryota > Fungi > Basidiomycota > Agaricomycetes > Boletales > Boletaceae > Tylopilus > Tylopilus subfusipes. Next base: position 1,613 of record JBBPOB010000049.1, read on the forward strand.
CAGCATGAACGTGTATGAGAGTAACGATCAACTCGAAAACGCAGACGCATTATTGATCACCGCGATGCACGAGTCGCAATGTCCTACCCAAGATTTACTCTCTGCTCGAGCTCTCGTATGCGCCCGTTTGCAACACCCAGACACGACCCTCGTCAATGCCAAGCATCGAGCGCGGCACGGTGGATTTGAATGTCGGGTTCCTGGGAAGTGAGGCGAGGCGAATGTGAATGTGAATTGGAAAGACGAAGGCCAGGTCGACCAATGAGACACGGTACTCACGGTCATGCGAGATAGACTTTGATGATGATTTTCCCGTCCTTTCCAGCGATTGCGAGAGGCCTGTCGCCCGCGATTACAGCGGTTTTCAAAAGTCTGCGGAAAATTGCCAAATCTTTCGAATAGTTTAGTGGTCACATGACCAAGACCCCAGAGTCCCAATGACAATTTTACAGTGTGCTGACTGTCCCTCACCTTTGATGATATTTCTCCATGTGTGCCAGTGAACACCTAAAGTCCCAGATCCCAGTCCTTCACCATGAAGGTTTTTCTGTCAAGGAAATCTGTCATCAACTCGATGTCAAGAAATTGTTGATCTACCAGGTCCTGAATTGATACAAACGGTTTGATGTCATCTCAAATATCCACAGTTACTCATGTGTGGTGGGCTGTCCTCGTTCTCTCAGTCATGCCAATCTCACCTTCCTTTCCACTCTCTTAGATCATTAAAAATCCCTTTATCTTGATGAACTGCAGGACGAGCTGCTGCTTAAGCACAATGTTCGCACAACCCTTTCCACTCTCCATTGGGCCCTCCAACAACTTGGCGTCAGTTGCAAGACCATCTCTGCCTGTGCCTATGAATGAAATGAACTACTGCAGGCAATGTATATGAACCACATTGGCGATGAAGCTCTGGATGCATGCATGTTGATGTTTGTTGATGAGGCTGCAAAAGATGAATGTATGATTTCACAGAGGTATGGGTGCTCAACCAAGGGTGTTTGCTGTGTTGTTCAGAGGCGATTTGTCAGAGGAGTGCAGTATTTGATCATCCTGGTCATCACCCTTGATGGCATTATCATATATGACATTGTTGATGGACCCGTTGATGACAAATGTTTCCTTAAGTTCATCAAGGATCACATTGTAACACCACTTTTGTTTCTTGTGTCATTGATTGTTAATCTAGCTCATTCCTATAGATGCTGTTCACAAACTCTTATCCTGGTCCTTGCAGTGTGCTTATCATGGATAATTGCAGCATCCATCACAGTGAATGAATCCATCAATTGGTTGAAGACAAAAATTGTAAGTGTCACCTGTACATTGTGACGACAACATTGTTACTGATATAACTGTGTAGTCTGCAAGCTTATTTATTTCCCGCCATACTCACCTGATTATAACCCAATTGAACAGGCATTTTCTGCGATCAAAGCATTCCTCTGTCATCACTTTGATGACTCAACCATTATGTCCATTGTCTGTGCTTGCCAGAGTATCACAGCTGACAAAGCCAAGGGGTATTTTAGGGTGTCTGGCTATATTGTGTAACTTGTCACCTGTTGCTTGAATCCACCATAAGTAGTGTAGTGTTTCGATCTGAGTCATCATGCACAATTGACATCAATTTGCGAACTAGTAGCTACCATGACCACAATATGACAGTATGTAGAAAATTCTGAAGCAAAACTACAGTACAAGTTGAGATGGTTCATCATCCTCGGCCACTATAAATCCACACAGAATCGGGAGCCATTGGTTCTGTGCATCACAAAAGTAAAAGAGGTCATAATCCAGGAGGGGCAGGCTGCCTGGCATCATTGGCAGTCCAGTAAATCGTGCTCCACCTCCATCATGGAACTGCTTTTTATAGGCCACTCTTTTCACCAGCTGCTCATCCTCTGATGTCACTGTATTGCTCTGCTTTCATTTCATATCAGGTCCGTTCCACCATGTCATACTACCTTTCTTCAACTGGATCATGTCATCTGATAAAATGCCAAGATCAGTGAGGAACTTGTCTTTGACATCAGGAAGAATATTGGGGCCAATCCCATTGTTCTCCAGGGAAGACTTATACAAGAGCATGTTGTTGACACCTAAGTGTGCCTCGGCATGCTTGAGATAGCATATCAAGTGAGACAGAGAGGAAATGGGTGGTGATGATGTGGCCTCACTACGTTTCTTCTGCCAAGTTGGAGTCTGAGGAGATGGGGTGAGGACGTGCGGCATGCCAGCAGATATACCTGAATTCGAAGGGAGAAGACTTGACTGGGCCAGTGTCTGTATCAGAAGAACAGAGGTCAAAGAGTTGACATTGATGGCTGGTGATGGTGATGGTGCAGTCTGTGCTGAAGCTCTCTTTCCATGGGAAAGAAAAGAAGCCTTATTCACCGGATTGAACGACTCAATATTGGGTGGAATCGATAGAGTTGTCTGGCCTGCCTCGAGGGCATGAGCCCAATCAGTGACCTGTTACGATTTCTCTTTCTTCTTTGTACTACGATTCATTGTCTCGCCCTTCGTCGACATGTATTACTAATCCTGATCCTCTTTTGGATACGGGATCTCACCTTCCTATTGGAAGCTCGTACAAGTGGTACGACTTTTCAATTGTCTTTTACCATTGGCTCTCTAGTCGTACGATACGACCTCTGATTTCTGATTGGCTTTCGTACATCGTACGACTTCTCGATTTCCCTTTTCATCTTGGTCCGTGTGCCGCACCTACCATTATTTAAACCATACGACTAGCATTCTTGTTCCTTACGCTAGTTCTCTCGAGTGTACTAGCCTCTACCCTGTACTTGACCACACTTGAAATCCATAACCGTTCTCTCGTAACTCGACCTTGTTGTGTCCTGAGCACCTCTGGTTGACTCAGTCTAAAGACTTCCTTGGTCGACCTCTTTACGAGGACGACACTCTAACCGAAACACGGCTTCGGGGTTCACTCGTCTCGTCGACTTTTTAATCAACGACGCTCGGGCAATCACTCGCATTGCGACACGAGGCATCGAGAGTTCACTTCTTGACGCAATCCTTGTCATAAACTTAGTCTCCTTGAACGGGGACTTGAACACAGAAACTACCCTACTCGGGCAAGCATATCTCGTCCTCGTCTTTAGAGGTAGTATACGTCCAATGACGTAACATGACCATTGCTGGCATCAATGGGAAAGCTCCAAGGGGCCTGACATATGTCAGCCCTTCGTCATGTTCATTCCTGTACTTCTGCTGAAGCTTGATATGCCATTGACCCACACAGGCATTGTGATTGGATTTTGTAGAGTGCGCAGCATTTCCCTAGTAAAATATTAGTATATTGAGTCTCTATGCTGAATGTGAACCTATGTGCACCCCAGTTATTGAAATACAAAGGGTTCTGATAGCACCAGCACAGTCAGTGGGAATACTCACTGAGTGTTCGACCAGAAAGGGAGATGGTAAGAGTTAGGGCTTAGGAGTGGATCTGACTTATAGGAGGTCAAGAGCCACTTAGATTATACTGGGGGAAACCACCAGTTTATATACTACAGGAATGGTGCATGGACCATGTACCTAATATAGGTTTTACCTATGTATAGTAACGGTAGTGGAACACAATGGAACATCATAGAAGGATTTATAATCCTATGACATCATGCCAAGAGTATTGGCTTACTAATGTATGTGATCCTATCGGCTGTGAGTAATCACAATCAAGTCATCATCACGTGATGTTCTAGACCTTTAGATAAAAAGTCTGAAGTAGAATGATCTAAATTGATCAACATGATTTCAACACCAGTATCATTGCTGGAACATTGTGAGTCATCTCCAGAGCTAGCCTGTGCTCAGGGCAGCTTCTGAATGTGTTGCATGTCAACAAGAATTTTGACCATGGATGGCTTGCTTTCCATGTCAACAATGTTCATTACCATCTCCTGGTAATCAGCCAGATTGTCAATGTCAATTGCCTCGGTGGCCTGTTGCCTACAGTAGCCATTAGTACCTTGTGTGATGACTCAGAGAGAAACAGGAAAATATTACCCCTTCACCTTTGGTAGAGTATATTGAAATGGATAGTGATTCTTTTCTGTAACAACATATTCCTCCTGGCCATGCTTTTGAAGCATGCTTCACAGAAAATCGACATAGCCTGCATTTGAAGGCTTGATCACGAATGAGAGTTCCTTCATTTTCACCAACTTTTCTTCCTTGGTAATAGTTTTACCCTGTAACACCTTCTTGACCTTCAAATAGACAGTTAACAAAACAGAGAATGCTTGTTCATCCTTAAGATCCTGAGTTGGAGATGGCGACAACATGCTGATCTATGACAAATGGAACAGGAAAAAAAAAAGATTATTGCTAGAGGTGTGTTGGGGTCCCAGTCATGTGACTGCTAAACTATTCAAAAGATTTGGCAATTTTCTGTAGACTTTTGAAAACTGCTGTAAATATACATATGTCTTCAGGGTGTTTGATGATAGCTGTGACCGCATTGGCATGTCCCAAAACGTGTAGAGTACGCAATAAATTTGCCATGTTTCAGTAGTCCAATGCATGAGTAGTAGTCGCTGTTAGGAAGGGGCCATTCCACAACTGTTGAGCGAGCGAATAGGTCCGGTTGCTTGTTTTTATCGTTGGATATGACATACATAGTGTTGTGCCAAGGGTCCACCTGTGCTAGAGCAAATGGCCATTGTTGCTGTCCCAGACTTGAATGGATGCTTGCTATTGCTTGGAATGTGGCCATTGCGGTTCAATTGTCATCTAGTGACTTGGAGTACTACCTGGCTGTGATCACTGAGCAATTGATCACCATGGTCATGGTGAAGTGTTTGTACTTTTTTGCTGCTTGTGACATTCCAGGGAGAAATCAGATTTGCAAGGAGTCCTCCCCCTTTCTAAACTTTTTCATATGTCTTGGCATTGAACAGTCTCAACAAAGAATTGCTTCTCTGTGAATGCACACAAACAGCTTTCAGTGAGACCATTGGGTTGTCACCTGCACCACTGTGACATCTCAGATCTCATTGTCTGCTCAATGCAAAAGAAGTTTCATTCTGGACCATGGTTCCCTAGTCCATTTCCCGTGCTTGGTATGCACAACAGTGATTAATCTGCACTGCAAAACTGAAAATGTAACCAATCATATCATTCAGCACAGTGGTGCTCAAGGGCTGTTTGTTTGGTTGGTCCAGGCAGAACAAATTGCACAATCATTGAAACTATCATCACTGGACCGGAGATCCCCCTGTGGCCTCCGCCTTAGTGTATTATGTAGGACTTGTCAGTTGCTACATAATAAATCACTGTCCAAAAAAAAAAAGAAACTATCATCACCACTGTCCATCCTTTCTGCCTTTGCCAAATGAGAGATCACACCAAAGCTGACAGACTGATGGATAGCATTCTTGCACCACAACCATATGTACCAAGATCAAGACTTGATACACTAAGCTGTCTGTGCTACTTCTTTCTCTGTTTCTGTATTGTACATCCTCCAACTCACTACTCAAGTACTCAAGGGTTGGAAACAGTAGATGATTTGCCATAGGTTCCCCTCTCTCTGTCCCTCTCCCCTTTCAGCTAATCCATCATAGTAAAGATAGAGCCCATGTAGTCACTTTTCACCAATGGTCTTGACAAGCCTGCATGCAATTCACCAGATAGGGTCAGATGGCCCCAGGGCAGGCCTGGAGTTGATAGGGGTTGATAAACACCGAGGGGCCTGAGTATGGAAGAACTATGTAGAATACGAATGGGTCTGTAGATTGCAATTGGTAGGGTATTGAAAGAAATAGTGTGGCCTGATGTAAGGAAATATAAAAAGGGTCGATGAAATCGATCAGGCCCAAATCAGGTGGGATAGAGTTCGGCCGAGGATATTGTGTGGGCCTGATTTAGGGAGATGAGCCAAGACTTGAAAATATTGGTCAGGCCCTGAGTTGGTGGCGATGGAATTAGGTAGGTGACATCGAGAGGCCCTGAGTGTAATGGCTGTGGAATTAGGTTGACGTTATAGGCGGGGCCCAAGGCAGAGTTCAGCAGATAGTATCAAGGGGGCCTTGGAGCTAATGGCCATGGAGTTCGGTAGATAGTATTGAGAGAGCCCGAGGGGCTACTGAGGCGTTTGGTCAGTGATATCGAGCAGGCCCGAAAAGGGTGGCCTTGAAGTTAGGATGAAGGTATCAGTACGGCCTGGGTGGGGTGGCTGTGGTATTTGGTCGATTGTATTGGCAGGGCCCAAGTTGGAGTTCAGTTGGTGGTAGAGAGTGGGCCCTTTGAGGTGGCCATGGAATTAGGTCAATGGTATTGGAAGGGCCCAGTTTGGACTTTGATTGATGGCATCATGTGGGCCTGAGTGGGTTTGTCAGGGCATTTGGTCGATGGCATCAATTGGGCCCAAGCAGGGTGGTCCTAAAATGAGATTGAAGGTATCGGCAGGGCCTGAGAAGTTCAGTTGGTGGGATCGAATGGGCCTGAGTGGGGTGCTTTGGAAATTTGGCCAATGGCATCTACAGGGCCTGATTTGGGTAGTTGTGGAATTAGGTTGACGATATTGAAATGGCCCGATTTGGAGTTCGGTTGATAGCATTGAACAGGCCTAAGTGGGATCCTCATGGCATTTGATCGGTGGTATTGATAGGGCCTGAGTTGAGGAGCTGCAGCGTTTGATTGATGATATTGATAGGGCCTGAATGAGTCAGGCCAGCAGTTATGTCAACCATATCTGTTGGGCCCGATTGGGTGACAAAGGAGTTTGGCCAATGGTATCGATCAGGCCTGAATAGGGTGGCTATAAATTCGATCAACCATATTGGTATTGCCTGACTTGGAGTCAGGTCAATTGGATCGAATGTACCCGAGCAGGGTGATTTTGAAATTCGACTGATGGCATCCCTGGGGCCTGATTGGTGCAGTCATGAAATTGGGTGCATCATATCGGAAGGGCCTGGCATGTAGTTTGGTATCAAGTAAGCCTGAGTGGGATTGTCACAGCAATCTGCCAATAGTGTCGAGAGGGCCTGAGCTGGGCTTCTGTGAATATTAGCTTGGTGGTGTTGATAGGGCCTGAGTGGAGTGGAAATGAAATTAGGACAGAGAAAGGGCGAGAATTGGAGTCCAGCTGATGGAGTTGACCAGGTCCCAGCAGAGTGATCCTAGAATTTGGCCCATCATCTCAAGCGAGCCCAACTCTTATCAGATGCTCCTAATGTAGGGTGACCATAGTTGACTCCAGCCTGAGAAATCCTTAAGGCAAGGAGCCAGATTGCGCTGATGTTTAGAAAAAGGCAGACAGTGGGCCTGAGCTGGGTTTCAGACTGTGAGTCTTGTCCAAACTGCAGCAAGGTGATTAAGAGCCAAAGACCAAGTGGAACCTTTTGCCAAGGACTGCAATCATGATGTGACAGTAGAACATAGGCTGGCAGATGTCGGGCTAAGATCCGAGCCCCAATATGGCCCCTGGGGCTGCATTGGTGACCCCTGGTGATTCATCCCGAGATGCTATTTTTGTAATAAAGGCAGTGGTAGCAATGGAAATAACCATTGGCTTGCTTTCACCATGATGCCCCCAGGCTGCGATTCCCCTGTACCTTCACACTGGGCATTGGCCTTTACAGATGCCCTTGCCAGTTATATGGTGTCATTGTTTCAGCAGCAAATTCTTCCACTCTCGGAACAATCCACCAAGCTGATTGTACTACTGGACATTGGCCTTGAAACGCTTTATGAGGCTGATCGCATGGTGGGGGTGATAGTGTCAGCATATGAAAACCAAAGTGCAAGAATCATTCTTTTCTATCCATCCACCTGAGCATTCCTGCAGTCTAACTTGATGATATTGATATTATTCGCCTCACAGAGCAGGTAAACTGAAAGTCCAGTAGTCAGTTACAGATACAATCAAGCAGTGACAAGCTGAGCGAATTGGATCAGGGAATGCTGTTGTGTGGGCTAACCGAACCTGCTATGATCATGAATTGGTCCAGCAATGTTCTACTCTGGTATCTGCCAGAGACCATAAGTTCCCCAAACCAAGTAGGTCTGGCATACCTCGAATGGTTTAGGATGCTCATAGATCACAGGTGCTGATGTGGGAGAAGCTTGGATTATTGCAGGAGCCTTTGTCAAGCAGCATCTCCTCTTCAGGGGTCCAAAACTGGTGAACAGCCACCAAGTTCTTTCAGATGGATGTAGGCTTGAAAGGGGCAATCAATCTTTCTCCAGCCTGGTTTCAACAAGGCTGGCATGTAAGTCGGTTGCTGTTCGGAATTGTGATCTGAGGCTGAAGGTTGGGTAGGGGGGGTGTGTTGAGCCAGAGCTGTCGGCCCTGTTAAAGGGCCCCCATGCCCACAAGGGGGCTTGGGTATGGTTGCTGGAATCGAAGAAACAGGCAGTGATCCTCTTGGGAGGCATGGCAATCATGCACCTGGACATGTATCACACCAGTTGGAAAGCCTTGGTTTAGCTTGGATGGTGGGCCACAGAAACTGAAGAAAATGATATGCTCTTGGTCCTTCCGACCTGGCCCTCCATTTACAGCATCGCCTTGATCATGGTGAATAGGTCTTCTCCAATTCATCTGGATACCAATGGATGCCCACAGTGGTTGGACCTATTAGTTATAGTCGGGGTTTATGACAAATTGGACCTGGTCCTGCCAAGTGTAGGTCTGAGGCTTTGGTACAACCCGGGATCAGTGGTTGCAATGTTGGGGCAATTGCTGCAACATGGGGTGGGACTGGTCAAGGGAAACAGGACCATGATCTCGTTTTATATGAGGGACAACATCCATAAGCATGTGGATGTGGTTAGATGTAACTACATGGACATCTACAAGGTCCCAGAGAATAGATAGAGGTTTAGAAACATGGCTATAGATCATCTATCTAAATTGAATGTCCTTCATGACAGTTATACTTCTAATTTTCAAAGGGCGTCAAATGCTACCCAGGACTCCTTAATCATCCAGTTGGCATCCTTCAACTCTTCATTATTCTGGTCTAGCTTCACCAACAGGTTCTTCCGCTCCTTGGCCACATGAGCATCTTTCAATGCCAGACAAGAGGCATCCAAGCCAATCAGCCATAGTCCCTGCCCTGGGTTATAAGCATATGAAATGTTCAATGAATGAGAACTCACCTGAAAGAAGGCCAAGGCCTCATCAACAAGTTCATCCCAGTTGCCTATGCATGGCCTGGAGTCTTTATAATCAGGAATGTCCTGGGCCCACCATGGCTCAACAAATCCAGGGCACTGATTGAGGGAGGCTGGCTGCCATCTGGGGACCATTTCACAGACTTCCTCAAGGAACCGCCAACCCACCAGGTGTAATCCTTTCAATGCAGCAAGGACCCACTTGGCATTCCCACTGTTGTTTAACAGCATCACAAAACAGGGTGGTGCACAAGGGGGGCTGGATTGGTAGAGGGAATACACACCCAAAACATTGACGATCTGATCCTTCATATTCATCATGAGACCGAACGATGATTTGGAACCAAATTGGCATATGTACAAGTTCCCTGCCTAGGTTCTGGGCCCAGTGCTCTGGCAATTGGTCCATCAGGCAGTCCCAAAGGGTCCGGCAGGCTGTTTCTAACCTGCATCCGACATAGTATATTAGCATTTGAAAGTTGGATTGCTTGAGGCAGTCAAGCAGAATGTCACTTGTGGTGTGCATGATGATGGTGATGAGGAAGACAAGAAGCTCAGGTTGTCGTGATTTGGGTCAGGCTCTGTGGAACTCTGATGAAACTCCACATTGATCCAGAGATCGTTTAGTCAGCCAGTTCTCCAAAAGGCTGAGCTCCACAAATCAACTAATCATGCAATCATGTATTTACTCTCGGTTGGTGTCAAACAATAAGACTACTCGGTGGCCCATTCTGTGGCCAGAGAAGTTGAAGGCTCTTGCCTGCAGCCTGACAATGATCCCAAAGCTGGCAATATGTGGCCTTCTGTTGGGTTGCATAGCAGGACAGTCCAGAAAGCCTTTCATTCTGACAGAGCACTGACTGATGCCCCCAGTCCATGCTTTCACATGGAAGAAATTAACAGTCCATTCAAATTCAGCTGACAACATTTCCTCCTCCTTTCATCAGTCCCTTATTGCCTTTGCCCTAAGCCAGTGAACACAATAGACTTTGGCTTCCATGTGAGAGCAGAGCATGGTTGAAAACATGTTACCTACATTCTGACATCCAGTCATTCACCTCAGTGTCCCTCAGCACATCCATGGTCCAAAATTAGGCTAGAGTCTCATTTCGATGCCCCCTAGCATTTGGGACAGCAGCCACAGTGCTCACCCTTGAGTCCTCATTGTTGAGGGGTTGGTATCTAGCCAGGATTGTTTGATTGGCCCTGAGACCAACCATGGCCAGCCTGCATCTCCTGTAAATGGTTGAGTGCCTATTGAGGATGGCATCCACAGCATTGACCTTGCTCCATGCTTGAGATGACTTGGAGTGACTAGATGTATGCCAGATGTTGGTGCGGAATAACATGGCCTTATTGGCCAATATGAGCCTTATTTCATGGAGAGCATCGTTGGCTTGCCCAGCCCACAACATAAGTTCCTGCTCCCAAAGTCGTTCCAGCCTCAGCCTCTAACATTCGATCTCCCCAAGCATGGATGGCAGGGGAATCCTGGCTTAATCCAGACATTGCCCTTCTATGGAATCTAAGATATCCTCGTCACCAGACTCCCCATCTCCATCTGATGGATCTGAGGGCATCTCATCCTGCAAGTCATCCCCAAGATATGCCGATGCTTTCAAAATGAATGCTGATATTTCTGAGCTGAGGTGATCAACCCTGCGTCCCAGAGCCAATCTTTGCACTTCGGTTGAATTCAGGCTGTTCCATCTCAGATCCTTGCCAAGAGCAATCTGAGACTTCTCAATCTTTAGGCCCTGGGCAAGCCAGGTTATAGCCCAGCCATTTGATCCCTCTATGGCCGGCTTGGCCCAGAGCAGCTCCAGCTCAACAGCCTTGATAGTTGGTGCTTTATGGTGGTCAGTACCAGGATATTTACTGCCAACCCACCCACCTTTCTCTAACTGCATGTCAAATATATCCATGGCTGATGGGTCGGCAATCTGCCTCTCTTGAGCCTTATGTTCCTGTGTTTCCCATTGGTGTCTGTGTTGATCCAGAACACTTGCATCCAGGTCATTGAAAGCTGCTGCAGCAGATGCAGAAGACTGCCTGGCTAATCCTAACTTCTGGCTCAGGTTTTGAATCATCTGGACCATTTTCATGAAATTGGAGTCGCTCATCTGAAAGTTAAGGAGCTCTTGATGGTGTGGAGATGACATTCCTCGGGACGATCCTGAAACAATGTTTAAGGTGGACCAAAGGGTCTCAATTATCTCTTCATTGACCCAGCCAGCCCCAGGAATGAAAAGGGGAGCATGCCAAGTGAAGCATTTGGACCAATGCCTGTGCACATGCCATATTTCAATTCCAGGGGTGATCTTCATACTCTGGGGAATGTCTATGAATGGACTCTTGCTGACCCAATGCCAAAGCTTCTTCATATAATTGCAGTTGATGTCATAAAAGCTTATCACCCTGGATATGTTGCCCATATTGTGCCTCATGGCATTCATGAACGAATAGTCCATATTGGCCTGCCTGCAAGAGGAATGTTATAAAGCATAACAGCTCCAAAGGTGGAGACATACCTTTCTCCCTTTTGGAAGTCTACCACTGAATGAGGAACAAAACAGCCATGCCGGGCACATGCACTTGCTCCAATGCCGGTGGACTCTAGTTTTCCTCAACTTGCATTTGCTTGATTCACTGCCTGATGATTGTTACATGTTGACTGCTATGCCTTTGTCTAAATGCTGTCAGTTACCATATGCTTGGCAGTTCCAACACACCTCTGGTGGATGATGGGTGGCCTTCAAATAGGCCTGATATTTGGGCCAAGTAATCATATATCTGAGTCCATCCATCAGCCAGATCTGGTCATCCAGACACTTCTCATGTATGTGCTCTGCCTTGAAGTTATCATCCATGATGAGCATCCAAGTATACTTCCAACTGCAAACCCAGCCCAGATCAGTTCCCTTGAATGGTCAAGTATTTTCAGGATTGTTCACTCCAAAAGCTCATCATCTGAGGAACCACAATTTATGCCTGGTTGGGGGCATGCTGGGCAAAACAAGGCTAGTTCACCTTTCCTTGGCATCTGAGAACAGTATCCAAAGCCATTCCATTTTAGCAGCTTGAGAAGTCTTCATTTCCTTGCAACCCAGAGCAATTCCTGGTACTGATTCTGCCAGACATATAAGAGGATGGACCTGCCTCAGAATATGACATACTGACACCAAGTGGAGAAAGACATTTGATGTAACCCATCGGAGCTTGCTGAAATAGTTACAGCCCAAGGTCCCACATTCAAGATTGTCTCAAATGAAGTCATCAAGGACATTAAATGTAAATACAGTGCTTGGCTGTTGGAGGGTTGCCGGAAACAGCTTGCTTTAAAGCAGTTGTAAATAGCCTGGCCCAGATCCTGGGCAGTGGCAATAGTTCACAGTGATAAAGTGGATCCTAGTGATGTTGACTGCCGTGAGATAGTCATTGTGTTCAGGGGGCCAAAGATGAGGTGGAATACACTCTTGGTCTATGTCCATCCAGTTGCCATCATCATCCATGGGGTCTGGACTAACCTGGGATTCCCCAGCCAGATGTGCCAAGAGCGGGCATGGCCGCCCATCATGTCCAAGATGCAACTGAAATCCTGTCTTTGGATTCTTTCAGTGAAAACTGTCCTGGTACAAGAGGGACACACAGCTATCAGGCATAGTGAGAAATCCTCAAAGAATGAACCAGTCCACTGCTGAATCCTATGAAATGGATGCCTTCAATGCTGCTGCCGAGAGCAATGAGTGCAAAGTAAAGGCTGTCCGAAGCAATCTGAGCATCTATATACTTCATCCAGGCCACATTCAGAACACTTCCAAGGATCCAAAGGTGCTTCTAAGTCTAGCAAGGTCTGCAGGAATTCTCCCTTGTGTGCTACCCATTCCTGGAGATAGTTGTTGGAGGTCTGTGAATATGTCAGACATTGGTTGAGTTGTTCATCTGCAAAGGTTCAACATGGAGACCTTTTTCTTTGAAAATCTTAATGGTCTTATCTTCTCAGAGTTCATGTTGCTGTCATCAAAACTAGGGGGGTTGTGGTCAGGCATGCCTTGAGATCTGGAACCTGCAGGCTTGACAGGAGATGACAGGGCCATTTCTCTCTTGGACATTTCAGTCTCTTGATCTGTCAATCTGACCAGTTGGGTTTTCAGACCCCTTGCAGTGACCTTGGTCACTGAAATGACATGGGTCACTTTACCTTGGTTGATCCTTCTCTTGTTAGGTTTTTTGGGCATGCTGAATGGTGGAGAGTATGCTATCTGGTTCAGACAATGTACTGCAATGGGTGAGTAGTGCCATCCAAAAAGGAAAGCAGCAATGTAAGACTGCATGGCAGTTGCTGTATTGGAGAGAACAGCCGAATAGGGTACCCAAGCCAGTCCAATAGGAGCCTCTGATTGGCTTGGATCATAATCCAGAATGAATGTCCACTCACCAGTGAAAAGACTTCAGACTCCTACCTCCCTAATTTGGATTGGCTAGGTGACTTCATACCGCGCTTGAGTGATGATCCCATTGTTCGGCACACTAGAACATACTTGACTAGAATGGAGGAATATATAGAGAAGAAAGAGACCCTTTGATGGAAAAACTTTTCTGTTCAAAATCCCATCCTTGACAATATGTCAGATGAAGAAACTGAGAACTATGCAGCTACCAAATACCAGCAGATAGAATATTATGGATCTGACAATAAAGGAGACAATAAAACTCAATCAAATGATGGCCAAACAGATGGGGAAGAAGAGGCCAGAGCGTCAGAGCAGCCAGCATTGAAGAAGTATCCAAGTCTTCCAACAGAGGTTCTGGAGGTCCTGCAAGCAGGATGGGCTGGATGGAAACAATCACAAGGCAATGAGAGGAAGAAACATTGGAGGGCAATTAGTAAGGAGGTGAAGTCGCTCCAGATGCATCAAGGCATTGACAAGTTGGATTGGAATCATTGACTGCAGATATGTGTATTCAGCCAAACAAACTGCAGGGGATAGCTAAGAACCATAGACATGCCTGGTCTGGATGCATAACCAAGGACAGGTGAGGCAGGGAAAGGAGATTCGGCTTGGCCAGAAATGGAATGCCCAGTCAGTCATCCAAGAGACCTGGAAGGTCGAGCTGAAGACTGTGATCGAGGAGAAGTATGGAGCATTGGCAGGATCAGCCAAGATGTTCAGGCACTATCAACCCACTCTGACTGAGTTGATGGAGAGCTTGATGGAGGAGGAGTTGGCCAAGGCTGAAGCTACAGCTGAGGAATGGAATACTGCAGGAGCAGCTCCAAAGGCCCAGGCTCAGTATGATGCAATTTCTTGTCCGGTGCTGATGTCAACTGACGGCCATTTGAGATTCACTACCAGGGGGGCTGAGAAGGCAATGAGAAGCTTTGCTGAAGAAATGTGGAAAAGGGGGGGAATAAGAATGGTCATCCTGTCCAGGTTCAAGGACAAGAAAGGGGAAGTATTCTTTCAAGTGTGCATTCATCTTGTATATTCATCCCATTATTGGCTGACTTGCCTAGCCATGACTTCAACTCCAACATCACTGAAGGCCTGAACTTTGCTGCAGTGGAAGAAATCCAGGTAAGCTTTGACCAGTTTCTCACTGAATGCTTTGATGCACCTAAGGGGCAAGACCAAGAAGAGCAGCTGTCACTAGCTGAAAGGAGCAACCAGGCAGAAACAGCTGCAAGGAAAAAGTGTTCACAGAAGGGCCGAGATGACCCAGTGAAGAAGGTGACCAAGGCTGATGGAACAATCTGGATTTCTGAAATCAATAATGTTGGCCGGCCAGAGCTGCAGGCAATGGTCCAGGGATTTCTAACTGCTCACTACAGTAGGTGGCTTTTGAGATTCTCCATGACTGCCATTTAATAGCATATTTGATCTAGGAAGGGTATGTAGGAACCCAAAGGCCTCAGCCCCATTCAAAAAGCTAGCTCGGCACCAAGGCAAGCTATTCTCAAAATTCCATTTGCCACTGGAATTCGTATTCCCAGATGATCCCAGCCATCTGAGAAGGGAGAAAGTAGTGAGGCTCTTAGAGCACATCCGAAAAAGACAGGTGACCCACCCACAGAATGTTTTTCAATTTCAACATTGGCTAGACAGCACAGGTGATCTCCAGCCTCCAATTGATCCCATGGTCGAAGACGAGCCAAGAAAGACAAAGAGAATCAGTAAGGGCTGAGCAAAGACCCCTCAGCTGGGAAGATATCTTGCCTGGAGAGCCATTCCAGCTGAAGATCTGAACTCTGAGGAGGAGTCTGAAGAGTACTTCTGGTCAGATTCCGATAATGAAAGCATGCTGAGTGCCAGAGAAGAAGAAAGCAATGGAAAAGGGAAGGGGGCCATCCAAGGGAAGCCATTCAGAGTCCGAATGGAAAAGGGGAAAGCAAAAGAGGTTCTTCGAGATGAAGAAGATCTGGAGAATGGTGATGGTGATGTGGAATCTGGCAAGGAAGATGGGCTACAAGACAAATGGCATTGGGAGAAGGGGAAGAGGAAGTGGGCATACCAAAACATCCATGTGCAGACGCCCGGGATCATGTCTTCGGCACTGCTCAAGCCTTAGGTGGACTGGCTGAGGGAAAATGAACTGGCTGATACTGAAGGTGCATGATTTGGTGGTTGGCAATACCCAAGCTCATAGAATATTCAGTAGAACAGTCTGAATGGGCATAGGCTGAAATTCCTGTTGTGTGCACCAAGGGACAGATGGCTTCTCCTATCAGACATGCCCTGCCAGTATATCGCAGAGATGTGGATAATGTTGGCCATGTTGCCAAATCGCATTCTGGGAAATTAAAGTCCACCATGAAGAAGTCAAAGCTTGCTTTGGTTGATGGTGATCTCGGTATGTGCCTAAACATCATAATGGTAACAGCAGTAATGAGGCAGCTTTCATTTAGATCCTGCAGAAGAGGTGATCATGCCCTCCAGACCCAGGATGGTTTGGTCCAGGGCCCTTGATGAGTACCCTGGTGGTGAAGCTACTTCAAGAGCACCAATTGGTATGTGCTTATCATTCGGTTCATTTAGAATCTCATACACGACGCTGTAAGTTGAGCCAGAGACTCTGAGGAGATCTGGGCAAGCCCAAAGGGCCCCTCTCCCCGCCGATGCAGACTTCGATCAGACCGAAGGCAAGTGTGGCCATAAGTGAAAGCCAACCTTTGAAAAAAATGAACCTCAGAAGATGTGAAAGTCCAGATAGTTTCATCTAGTTGATCACACTGAGAAACATCATGTGATGTTTCATTGAATGTACATGAAGTTAGCATTCATACCTAAGTACAGGATGATTTGGGTGACAAAAGGAAAACGGCAATGCAGGGAATAAAACAAAGTATTTACTGGCCACTCAGGCCTGGGAACTCCAGCCCTTCCATTGGCCCATCCTCTGACTCACCATAGTCCTGCAGGGACTGCAATACAGAGGAAGCAGGCTCAGATGCCTTCAAAGCTCCAGCTTGACATTCGACATTCAGCTCGAAAAGAAGTGAAGGATGGCCGAGAGCTGGCAATGAGAGGAATGGGCTCAGGTCCAATGCTGCTCCAGCCATCATTGCTAGGAAATGGCTTGGCCTATCAGCTCCAAGTGGGAGATAGGGAGAGGGCAATCCTTGGTGAGGGGTGGGAGGGGTAGTTGAGGGGATTGGGAGGTCACTGGTCTTGCAGACAGGCCCAATAAGGTGTCAGTGAAGATGCAAGGGGAGGGGCGGCCAAAGGGGGAGTAGATGGAGCTGTGACCAAGGTGTTAGCAAGCATCAAGATTAAACCAGACTCTCCTGAGTCATCTGCCAGTTCCATTTTGGCCTCCTCAGAGCCGAATGGAGCAGGCTCTGCAGATGCTGAAAATGGAAAGCATAGGCCGGAAGATGGCCCTGCCTCACCACCTACCTCCTGCCAGAGAGACTTTAGGACCTGAGTGAAGATTTGCATCCCATCATCCATTGCCTTGAGCAAATGCTCAATGGTCCAAAGGCATTGCTCGAAACTCATATAATGAGTTGTGAGCCACTGGACAGTGTCAGAAGAGTCTTGAAGTCCACTTGGATCACATAGCCTTCCTCAGGGAGACTCAAAGGAAGCTTCTGGATTGGCCTGCTCAGTCTTCAGACCTCAACCCCATTGAACACACTTGGCATCACCTCAAAAGATGCCTTTCAGGTTATAATAGGGCTCCTACAGGGGTTCATCAATTATGGGATAGAGTGGTGGTGGAGTGAGGGAAGATTTCTGTGGAGGAGTGTTAGAAATGGATAGAAAGTATGCCTAGAAGGATTTAAGCAGTTATCAAGGCCAAGGGAGGTCATATCAAGTACTAAACACCTTATCTTGTACAAAGTCAAACAACTGTCCCAATGAGTTGTCATTTTGATATGGCTGCCATTCCATCAAATCTCAACCAATTCCTTTAAGTCCTAGACAGACAGATAGAAAGCCAAGAGTAAGTACTTTTTTCCATTCACTCATAGTTTCAGGTGACATTTAGGGATTATCACACCCCATCATGTTTAGTGAAAAGCATGCAAACATTGGGACAGTTTTTTGAGCCACTGTACATGTACCTCTTGCTTGTGTGGAAATGCATGGACAAAATGATCCTGTCAACAGATCCATGCATATCTGATGATTTTGTCTTTTCATTGATTAGGGGATTCAATACCCCCAATGTCTTGAGGCAAGTTGTATCTTTGAACATGAGGTGGCATCCACATTACAGCTATCTGTTCTAGCATCTGCCAGAAACTGGACAGACCAGAGACCACTAGATACTGTTCCTCAACCCAGCTGTCCACTACATATTACACCAGTTTCTCATCAATATCAATTCTGGCTTCTGTATAATATAGGAACCAGAATTGGTGTTAACAAGAAGCTGGTGTAATATGTAGTGGATGACTGGGTTGAGGAACAGTATCTGGTGGTATCTGGTCTGTCCAGTTTCTGGCAATGCCAGAACAGATAGCCATAATGCAGATGCCACCTCATGTTCAAAGATACAACTTGCCTTGAGACATTGGGGGTATTGAATCAACAAAAAGACAAAATCATCAGATACACATGAATCCATCAACAGGATCGTCTCATCCACACATTTCCACACAAGCAAGAGGTGCATGTACATGACACCTTCAAGCTTGTAGCAAGTTAGTATGGATCAGACAGTAATGGGTGATAAACCTGCCATATGAATAGTGAAAAGCACAAATGGACTTTGACCCAGTGCTTTATCCAACTTGGGAATATATGGCACTACAAATAAATATGATGTTGATAAAAGGACTGATCCATCTACCTAATATGCCCATATGCTTGTGTTGTCATGCTAACTTGGTGAGGATATGCCTTATTGTTGTAGGACAAAGCCAAAGGTTGGTATCAAGCAGATCAGAGAGGGGGATCTGATTTATGATGATATCTTGCATGATGGCATGGGTGCAGTCACACATCATGCTTCACCCCAAAGTGGCATTGTGGAAGACATTTTGCAGGTGATCTATTTGTTTGATCATTCAGTTAGCAGCTAACAGTGGCAATTTTGACAAACTCACAGTCAATCTCCACAAGGAAGGCTGAGTGTGACATGGGGAATGGGTTCATGGGGAGCATTGTGCCCCTGTTCCCCTGTAACTCCAAATTTGGATCCTCAGTCATCAAAGCCACATTCATGATGGACTTGAGCTTCATGGTGATGTCAAAATCATCATTGTGGTTGTTGCTCAGGGGGCTGGACAGCAGGGACAACATGATATGTGGAGTTGAGAGACAAGTCCTGTGGTTTGACACTTATTGGAGATTGAATTGACTCTCATAATCTTTACTGACAACTTGAATATGTCACCCTCCCTACTCGCAATGACACATTGAAGACTTGATTAATGACTGACAATTTGAACATGTTCTTGGCCAACTGGAGCAGAGTATGCCTCTTTGAGAGCAGGTCACAAGAGTGTTGAGAGAAGCCAATGCCACCTTTGCACAGCAGCATACCAATCTGGATTGGATAGGTACATGTTCATGGGGACAGCAACAAGAGATTGCTCTGGAGTATTCAGAACAAAAATTGGTGTGTAGATCTGACACTTGGTCACATCCATTCACTAATGATGCTGCAGGTCATCTGGGTTCTTCAAGTATGTCCTATCAAGCCATGTTGAGCCCAAGTCTGACAATGCCATCTGTAGATTGTGCTCACCATGCACGAAAACATGATCAATAACCCAGAGTTGACATCAGCACAATGTTCTTTCCACCAGCTTGCGACCACCAACCACCTCCCCCTCTGCAGGACTCTTCTCAAGAATTGTATCATGCATACTGATCTCTGGGGTATGTCCTCTCCTTTTCAATTCTGCATTTCACATAAGATTGACGAAAGAACTTGACCTCTAGAAGCACAATAACATGCAATACAATCCCTTTTACAGTACCAATGAAGTGAACTCAGCACAAAGTCCATTATCCATGCCTGTGGCCCTGAAACCTGTGGAGCCAAAAGGATCTGTACACAACACTGCTGAAGCATGGCACCATTGGAATGTTACCATACCATGCCTACCTTGTTACACATGGCACATGTCCCTTATCCATCTCGAACATCTTCAAAGGTGCATTCTCGTCAGGGTGGGTGTGTTCTCCAGGCATTGCAGAAAGCAGAAGAGTAAATATTTCACCTCTTCTTGCTGCTATCTTGCTTCATTCTCTAATTATGAGGTTGTATGTCAGTACTTATAACTGAGGTTTTCTCTGGTTTCCCCTCCAGAGTCACCTCTGGGGAACCTTTCAACACCACACAGCTGCCTGATTGCTTGTCAAGGTTGTGGATACAGATACAGATGAAGAAATGGAATAGGGACAAGCCTGATTGCCTTTCTGGAAAATTGCCTCACTCCAATCTTCCTGATCCTCACCAGCCACTAACAAGAGTGAACAAGGGACCTTCAATCATCACAGAGGGTAAATGTGAGAAGGTGAATGCTCTTGCCAGAAGATACCAAGTCTAACACATAATTCCAGTGAACAGTTATGAAATCCACTGGCACTGTAACACCAAAGGTTTGTCATTAGTTTCCTTGAGCTCCTTCACAGTCACTTATTGCACTTGGCAGCCAAAACCACCAACAAAGACTGGTTCCCATCTCTCTGAAGCAAGACACTTCCAAGAATGTATCTGTTATGATCTGTCTGCTCTTTTCTTCCATTATACTCATTTCCGTTGCATATCAATCCCCTACCACTATATGGGAGATATATACTTCCAAGCTGGACTACTTTCTTCTTATCCTTGGTCCACTCTCCATTCACTTCATCGAACTGTAACTACTCCCCAAGCCATTCTTATTTGGACTTCATTCTACTCGGAAGGGGAGTAAGACTCAGCTTCTATTTGTTATAATACATTCACATCAGACTTATCCTCCTCTAGTTGGTTCTTGTTACGATTTTCCTCCTTCCTTGTACTACCAATGACTGAGTTCTCTTTTCGCCTTGCCATGTATTACTAATCCTAGTCCCACTTAGGACATAGGATCCCACCTTCCCATTGGAGGCCCATTCTTATGGTACAACTTCGTAACCACTATGTTTCATTGGCTCTTCCGATCGTATGATACCATTCTTGATTTCTAACTGGTTCTTTCATATTGTATAATTTCTCAGTTCCCTTTCTTGTCTTGGTCTGTGCAATGGACCACATCCTACTTAAGCCTGCAACAGTCACCCAGTTCCTTACACTAGTTCTCTTTGACTACTAGCTTCTACCTTATATCTTGTCACACCATGTTGCAATTTACACTCTTTGTGATCTTGACCTTGTCATGTCCTAAGTAGTTCTCGCTGCTTAGTCTAAAGACTTTCTTGGTCAACTTATGAAAGTAAGTGACACAACTACTGAAGCATTGCCTTCAGCATTCTCTAGGCTCATTGACACTCTCATGCTCAATGCACAAGCAATCACTTGTATTGCCACTTGTAACATCGAGAATAATCTCCTCAACACTATCCTTGTCATCCACTTAGTCTCTCTCAACAGGGACTTGAACATGGAAACCATTCTTGTAGAAGAAGCCTACATCCTCCTCACCTTTAGAAGATAGTATACACCTCCCAGCATAACAGTTCTATTACACCAATTACATGTTCCACCTTACTCATAGTCCAATCCTTCTCCAATGTTCTTTCACCTTTGATGATTACACATCACTATAGTTCAACACTATATAAGACTTGTCAAATACATTGTATATCTGCATACTTGATCTTTGGAATTCATGCTCAGTCTTGTATCCTAGTCTGCTTGACTAGAATCCTTGACCTAGTTGGTCTACTTGACCATAACCTTAATTATACACTCTTTATCTTGAGGACACAGTATCTCTTCATGAGTACCTTCCTCAAGACAAGAGCAGACCTTCAAGTGTTCATCTAACAACAAATGACTGGCATAACAGCATCACAGAGTGGACAAGGCAGTGTGAATCTGAAGGAAATAAGCACAGTATGTCTTTCTCTCAAACGGTAAACCTTGTCATGGCAGCTCACTTGTTGTTCAGGTAGCAACCACTATATAAAGGATCTACACCTTCGATTGGAAGTGTCCATGTCACAGTGCATGTACTTTCTTTGACTCATTGTTACACTCACAGGTCAATCAGCAAAGGCCAGGTTCAGTAAAAGCATTCTCGTTGCTTACATGGGTGTTGGCTAGATCAGGCATGGTCAATGGGATGGCAGAATTTGATGTATACAGATACATAGGCACCAACCTTACAGTCAAGCAAGTCTCTCTATAGCCCTACAGTTTACTCTGTGATACACACAATGGGTTGCTGGAGCATATGCTCTGCTCACAGAGAACCTTGCCAAGATATGCTCTCTGTTTTGAGATTGTGACCAACAAGCTTGGTTGCATCTGCCACATCTGCCACATCTGCATCTGATTTGACATGGCTCATCTCTGGCATTGGACTGTGGAACACTCTAGGTGGTGCTGGATTGAACCTGGCTGTTTACTCACAGATATGGCCAACTCGTAACACAACCCTAGTCCAACAACCACTTTGTCATTCCCAACATCCACATAGTCCCACTCTCAGAACTCCTAATCCCATTAGAGCCTCCTCCATTCAACAAGGTGAACAGCCTTGGGCATCATTCATCAGCTACAGTACTAGACTATCAAGGGTTTGCTGCAGTACCTCAGACAGGTCCCAGACTAAGACATCCCATCTTATCAGATCATAACAACTGTCAGCGTCCAAGAACTAGAGCAGGCCTTTCGCAATTCATTTTCTAACTCCCACCTTGAGATCCAGGACCATTTTAGTGGTTGTGGAGAGTGCTACACTGTTGCCCTTGTTAGTAAGGTGTGTGCTTGATCTGTGTCCTATTGATCATCCAATGACTCAATTCATAGATGTTCAAGGGCAAGAACACACTCATAAGATACAGAATGAGTAAGTATATGTCCTTTACAGAGAAATGATTGTCTTGACCATCACTCATAGCCAACAAGGCACTCAAGACACATATCCCAAATGCATGCATTTTCATAGGTGAGACTCACGTCTACCAATCTTTTCATAGGATGTCAAGAAGGAGCACATTGGATCCAACCCTGCTTTTGAAGTCTTTCCAAGCATGTTCTATAAGCTTTGAAGTTGTATTAGTAGGGATTAAGTACTTATATCCCATACTTAGTTTGCAAATAAGCAGAATGGTATTGTTATTTACAGTGATATTATCACCAATATGTACAGAGTGTTTCAAACTATTCTTGTACAGTAAAGACAAAGGTGCTAGCATACGAGCCAGGATGATGATGAGCCACCTGTAGGGGATTTTGTCAATGATCCAGTTGGGCCATTCAACTGGTTGGTTGTACCTGATTAATCCAGCTTGGATACCATCTAACCACTCCATTGCAAGAAGGCTTGGGGGAGCTATTTGGCTTTTTGCTTCCCTTTCTACTTTGAGCTCCTTTGTTTTGGAGTGGTTGAGGCTGAAGCTTTTGAGGACAACTTGTCCTTCTTCTGATGCCACTTCTAGTGAAGTAATATTAGCCATGTCTGGCTGATAAGGGTGATAATGGTGACTTACTTTGACTGAGTCCTTATTGGACTTCAATCCACCCTTGAGACCCAACCTTTCTGGGATTTCTTGGTCATAGAGCATGTGGGGCAGGCTGTGGCCTTGGCTACCTCTTTTGCAACCAACTTATGGATGCTTTTGGAGAATAACATGTCCTTGTCAAGGTCCATGTCTGCCTGCTTTATTATATTCACAAGACTGGCTGGGTACACTGTGATTTCAGTGTCACCAATATATTGTGGATTGAAGAGAGCAATGCCTGCATTGGCAAGTTGTCAGATTTTGAATTTGCAAAGAGGATCAACTCCGAAATCTTGCACAATGTTTGAATGGTGGACATCATCAAAAGTTTATACTATACACTCATGATTGATAGGGAATGACATACTTTATGGCTGTTGAGGTGGGAAGTCATATCTACCAGTTTATGCCAGAGGACACAGAAGATGCATCAACTCCTGTGTTCCATATGAATCTCCTCCACAACCTCGAATCCCAATGGTGGGCCACTACATGGATTCTATTTTACCATACTGACATGAAATCACCCACCCAAACCCTCAAACAGCAACAACAGTCATATCATAAGGTGTTCCCTTCCATGTTTAATATGGGAGACCATTTCAACTTCTTACATTCTTTGATAATAAACCTGTCAAGGATGTTCATGACCCATCCAGCCCACCTGCCTAGTTCAAGATGCAGTTACCCTCAGACCCATCCTCTCTTGTTGACCTCTGAATGTTAGAGTGCCCTAGAAATCTCCACCATGATCTCTTCCTCCCACAGCTTGGTCTTCTCAACTGAGCTTTCATGTCTATCATAGTGAGCTGGGTTGCACATGTGGACAGAGGGATGACTCATGGCAGAGGAGATGGACATTTTGATATCCATCAGAGTGCATGGTCATGTTCCTCTGTATCTGTTTCACCTTGACCAGTAAGCATCCAAGGACAGAGACAATGTGTAGTCTTCTATCATAAGGATATAGGACCTGGGAAAGGTGGACAAGAGAACAGGTGTGCCTGAGGTTTAAATTGTGCTTTTATTGACTGGAAATCACATTATGTTGTGTTGGGAAGGGGTGAAGCAGTGTGACAATATCCAACCATGATTTACACAGTTTTGAGCAGTTCTGTGTTCTGATCTCAGAACCAACATGCCAGAACCACTTCTGGAATTTTTCCCACACCTAATATGAAAAGCATTGTTCTACTGCACAACCACATTCCTAAATAAGTATTTGCAATACTTATGCATAAAGCAACAGTCAATGTCTTATTGTAAGGATTCACAAATAGACACCATCAACCATGGATACATTATCATTAATGATGTTGCCAAAGAAACCATTGGCACAGCCACAGCCCTGTGCAAGTATATGAAATACTTATGCATGCAATGTAACACAATGAAAATAAATGGCATGATTTCAACTTGAATCATCTCATTTGACATTTAAGACTTAACACAGCTAGCACAGCCACAAGAGGTTAGTTAGAAAAAACCATCAAAGTTTAACCTAACATGAAAGCATTGTTCTGTTACACAGCCATGTTCCTACATAAGTGTGAGCAACACTTATGCAATGGTAGATATTTTAGAGTTAGGATTTATAGATAGAAATCATTGACCATCAATACATCATCACTGATGACATTGCAAAAGAAAGCATTGGCACAGCCACAGTTCTGCACAAGTACATGAAACACTCATATGTACAATATAATAAAAAAAGAGAATAAGCTCATGATTTCATTTTAAATCTTCACCTTTTGTATTTAAGAACTGTTCACAACAAGCACAGCCAGACAAAGTGTCATCAGAAAAAGCCATTCAGGCACTATAGCACAGCCATAGACAGTGCTGTCATGAAAAGCATCAAGTGACTACAATATGACCATAGAAAACAATACCATCATTTATGACAGTTCTATTTTCAAAGCATGACACAATGGATGATGCCAGGTATGAGACTGTAAAGATCAAAGAGGAGTTTCAAATGAGTTTCAAATGATCATATATATTGAATCATCCATGGGAAAATACTGACCTTTCTCCCACTTTCTTACTACCATATTCACTTGTACTATATGTAAGCTACAGTTTGATCTCAGGGGTGTTTATAACACTCATGCCAGAAAATATGTTCCAACATCCACCTTTACCACCCATGCTGGACAGCAGGTCATTGTGACAAGAAATCAGAAGGGTGTATTCTTATATTACTGTTCCAACCCAGACTGTCCCAAGTCTACAGATTATCTCACTACAGATTCCATGAGAAATCGTCCAGTCCACTTGGATCAGACCAAACAAGGACAAACATGATGTACAACTTGAGCCAAACTTACACATGCATGATGTGGTAGGTTTTCACTGATTGAAGTAGCAGCATGATGATTTGTTGACTTTTCATGATCCAAGATGACCTCTCTTGACACAGAATTGCTTGATGCTGTCATGCAATCTCTACCACCACCTCTTGCCCATGGCCACCATGATACTCTATCTTCTGTGTCTTTCAATGTGAGCCAGTCTTGGATGCATAGATTTACCTATACTTACACTACCTTTTGTTTCAGGACATTGACATGCATTCCGAGTCATCTGAATTCATGTCACCAAAGTCTCCATCACAATCCACACAATCATTGATGGTAAGCCCACATCATGATTATCATCTCTATAGAGAACACTCATGTTCATTTTTCTTAGTCTGTATTGGAGCAGCAGCAACCTTGGTTGACATCAGCCCTAAAGTGTCTATCCCCAGCACTTTCCCACATGGCTGTACAAGAAGAAGTTGATGCAAATCCAGACTGTATCACATCCAAGGACTTCATTCACCACTCATACTTCAACACACTAAATCTCATGGTCAACAAAGAGTTTCATTTTCTTGTATGTCAAGAATGCAGCATTGCTTTCCTATGGGAAGATGCAATCATTCACTCGACTTGATAACATCCAACTTTGCAGATTGACCATGTTAAATTCATGCAGGCAGCCACTGATGTGACACTCATGAAGGATTTTCCTACCACCATAGAAGGACCAAGGAATCCAGTACATGAACTGACCATCCACAATGCTTTTGCATGTGATCACTGTTTCAAAATTTACTTGTCAGAGAACACCATATGCTCTCACCACCACAAACAACACAAGGACATTCCAAAGCCACAGTTTTGAAGACTTTGTAAAGCCCAAAGAATTCACATGGAGAGCACAGCAGTTCATGGTGCTCATCACATCTTATGGGAGACACATGTAGAGGAAGCCATTCAGGAAGGACAGTCTTTCAAGGAGTCTTTGGTGGAGTCATTGTTAAAGGAACTAGAGGAAGACTTTGAAATTCCAGTCACATTGTCAGACAAATGTTTAGCAACTCCATAGCTGATGACAACCCACTGGCATGAGTATGTTGTAGGATTAGACTCAAATGTGGAGTTTTTGTGTGACCTTGTGGAAATTCCCAAGAATGACAATCATGCACTGCCAGGTTTGCACTCAGCAGTCAATGAATATTTTCAAGAGGTGTTGGTTTTCCTATTGATCATGGATGAGTTGATACTCAAATGTTTGAACTCACCTTGCCCCATTCAACAGTGAGTTTGACATGGGGTACAATCATACAATACACTTACACATGCTTTGTTTTTCTCTTCGAGTGGGATATCCAACACTCCACTTCACAAACATATATTGAAGAAGACCATGATCAAATATGCAATGCCAGTCATCACCCTATTGGCCATGCTAATGAAGACAAAGAGCAGCAATCCAGAGATTGACCAGGTGACCAAGGCATTCTCTAATGTGCTATAGAAGAAAGAGAATAAAGCAAATCTTCTCTCCCAATCCATTCATTGTATACTTGTTGGAGTATGGATGAAGATTTGGAACTGCAACCCATCCATGGTCATCATAGATCTGATGGAATGATGTCTAGCTTTCATGACTTTGAAAAGGGATGGCTTGTTCAAAGAACCCAGACATGTGTGCTCACTGGACATGACAGGCCCATTTCACATGCTCTGGATGCCATCACAAGTGATGTCTTGATCCAAGACCTAGTGCTGGCCAGATCATTTGCAGAGATCGCAGCATGAGCATGCTTTCCCAACAAGCCTGAAGTCAAAGAGCTATATCAAAACCAGCTCTTCATCAACTTCAACTGACTTTTCACATCAGAAGATCTTTCTGCAGTAATGATCAAGTACAGCCTGCCTTGTCTCAACTATGCACTGATGATCAATCCATGGTGTCACATCCAAACCACCTGGAAATGCAAATTCAGATGTTTATTGGAAGCCATGTGGAAGGACAACATGACCAACAATGTTGAAGCACTCCAGGCTGGACATATGCAGGCCACCAAAAACCACATTTATGGCCTGAGTATGCATATGCTGGCTGAAGCACCAGAAGATATATTGCCTTGTTATCTTGAGGTGAGCATGACCTGGCAAAAACAATGTAGAACGATCCCTGGCGGAACCCTTCTTTCTTATCAACAAGCACACCACATGACCATCCAGATTTCTGGCAAATCCTGTACTCAACCTAAGTGACAACATCTACATGGCACCTCCATCATGACACACTGGCATCCATCCTACCCCACTACCACCACCATCACAACCACCACCAATACAGGACATAGCCCAGCAGGTGGTGACACTCTTGACTCCATCCTTGTCTGCCCTCATATAGGATGTAGTGATTAAAGCTTTGAACAATTGTCTGCTGTCACATAGCACCATCGACTTCAATAAAGGCAAAGGCAAGCTGGTCAAACAGACATCAGAGAGCAAATGGCAGGAACATGTCAAGGTGGGGTTAGATGACCCAGCACTCTCTGACAAAGATGATGAGGACACCATGGAACTGAGGATTCTCTGTGGGGTGGAGAGCACTTCTATCAATGGTTACAATGGTGGACCAAGGAGGGGAATCTTTAAACTGAAAGGTTGAAACCAATCAGGGTTAAATAGGGGCAAGGAATCATGAGCATCAAGGGTCAGTGAAGATATGGATTGTTCATCCTTTGGGGTGAACCTAGACAGGTGTAGTCAAGGTCCTTAACTCAGTCTAAAGGAGATGTTCTTGTGAAGGGAAGTGTCTGTCACATCAGTGACTGATTTTGATTCTGGTTCAAAAATCCCTTGACATCATTAAGAGGAAATAGTGGATGACAACATCAGCATGTAGGAGGTGGGAATGTTAGAATAGAAGTTATGATTGTATGGGGAAGGATGTAATGGACCTTTAATGGGTTTTGTCTTGGGGTTAGCTGGACAATACCATTAAAGGTATGGCTAAGTTCTCTGATAGGGGTCCAGTTGCCAGTTATCCATGGGTAAGATGATGAAGTACTTCCAATAATATATTGGTGGGGGTTGGTTGTCTAGGGCATAGTTGTTTCTGTAGTTGTAGACAAGGTGGATGGGCGATGAGAGTCATAGGCATGATGTTGGTCTACAATGGGTTATGCACTATGTGGATTACTTCTGGCATGTCCAGTGGTGATTGGCAGATGTTAAGGGAAACATCCATTCATGGTAGTGGGATGAAGGTGGGTTCTATAATGAACATGGTGTACCAGTTCTGTTAGGAATAGTTGGGACAAGAGTTTCTGCTGAGGTTGTTTTGGAGGGTCTAGTTGGTAGTGGAGTCAGCAAAGGGTTGGGGATTGCATTGAGTGGTTGATCTGCAAGATTTGTGACCAGGCAAGGGTGGGTGTGTCATGAGAGACCTGGTTGGTGGCAAAGGTTGACAATGAGGTTGGATATAATAGTAACAGGTGGTTGTGAGGTTGCATGATGCCAGCAGATGTGTAGTGATAGAGAACCCTGGCAGTGGGACAAAGAGGATAGGACTGCATGGGTGAAGGGTTCACTAGTGGCAATAGGATTACAAACAACTTCCACTTTTTCATCAGCAGTGGTGATGACATGGATTGATTCTTTCCAAGGATGGTAGAAGACTCAGGATCCTTCCAGTACAAGTCCTGGTAGATAGATGTTGAAGTTTCATTGCTCAGTAGGGCTGGGGTCCAGGGTTATTAGGTCTAGGATGACTCCTGGTATTCATTCCAGTGGTTACACAAGTTGTTGAGATACAAGGTTGCTGTAGACAGGGTGTGTGACTTGTTCTTCAATGGTGGGAATTACAATATCTGGTTCTTCATCAAAGTGATGTGAAGAGCCCAAGAATTCTTCCAGGATTACAGCCAGTGGTTGACTTTGAGAGCTGAGGTCTCACAACAAGCCAGGGAGACAAGGTGTTGGTCTGGATCAACCCAGGGAGAGGACAAGGACAGTGGAGGTACGGGTGCGGTATTGGCGGGTACGGGTGCGGTGTCTAGCGCCCGACCCGCGGTGAGACCCGTGCCGAACCTTACTCACAAGCCTCGTGCAAAATTTCGCTACACACTCATTTCATCCGACGCTGCCTCATTCGGCACCCGTCAGCGCGAGATCGGCTGTTTCGGCGCCCAACCTGCCCTTACAGTGCGCTCTCCCGCGACAGGTTTGGGTTCAGTTTCGGACCGGAAGAGCCTCCGGCTTTTTGCCCAAATCCTTTCCGCCACCTTTCACTTAATCCTACACTCGCAACTCTTTCCCTACGAGACACAAGCCGCAACGCAAAGAGTTGCTGTATACAGTAAGCCGTGTACGTACACGGCGAACTTGAGGTGCATTTGATATACATATCGACGTCTCGGATTTCCATATCCTGCACACTTGTTCCGTTCTCAGATGAGTTTACACTTTTGTACTAAGGTTCGTTACTCGGATGCGCTCAAACCAATATTGAAGTGCAATCTCAAGATCTGAAGATCTCACCCGCGAACCTGAGTCATCTCACGTTAGGGGCAATCGACCGACCATACATCTGGAGAACACTTTATGACATCACCTCTTTCGTTGGCCTGTCCTCCAATCAGAGCTCTGAAAAGTCGATAGAAAAGGCAATTAAGGGTCCTACAAAATGTTTTTTCTCGCAGGTTGCTCGCAGACTGGTCTGGACTGGTCTGAGACCATTTTTTGGTTCACTGATGGCTATCCCCGTCCACGACGATAACAAGCAGTGACGTCTTGCTCTTCGTCACATGCACCTTCGTTCCATGGAGCTTGTACCCAATACCCCGCTCAGCCTCGCAAACCACAGCTTAAAATACAAGACTGTTTGACTGATCGTTTCCCGAGTCCAAAGGTTCTTCGTGGAGAGAAGCATTTCCACCTAGACCATACCGTGAGAATCCAAGAGTTGGCGTGGGTCGACGCCCATTAAACTTGGTGGTGTTCTCCCACAGTTGGTATTCGCTTCAATGTATTAAATCACTTATGCAAATAGGTCCTCGTTGTCTCCGGCGGAAATCTATGTATACCCAAGTCAGAAGAATTACCATTCCTTTCAGGTTCAGGTGAGGTCACTACTGGTCACGGTGTCATTGTTGGTATTCGCTTCAATGTATTAAATAACTTACATAGGTCCCGAGTCGTTGTCTCCGGCGGAAATCCATACACAAGTCAGAAGAATTACCTTCCTTTCAGGTTCAGGTGAGGTCACTGGTCACGATGTCATCGCCGCTGTACCTGCGACAAGTATGTAACATGTGATCCCCCAATGTTCCCACAGAGTGACGGAAACAAAGAGCCCAGACGCAGTCAAAAGTTCAACCTTGCTCATAAGCATGACCATTTCAATTCCTTCGGTAATGCACAATTTGTCATATTATCGATTCTGAGCATCCCGTAGATTGCTCGTTCACGGGTCGAGTTCTGCACGCTGGTAGGTTCATCACGCGCTACCACAGCATTCTGCGCGGCTCCTTCCTCGGATCGAAGAAAGACACCTGGATCATCCCGAATTGCCATCATTCTACCGGCATATCCGGGGGTGTAGCCCTTTCATTGATAAATCGCTGGGCGCGGATTAAAAAATTCCACCTCTGTGGTGTGCGCCGTTGATCGACGCGGCCCGCCTCCTATACAACGTAAGTCTCCTAAACACGCCACATAACTTGTTCCATCAAGATACTTACTGTCTTATAATCTAACTTGTACATGTCGCACGCCCTCGGCGTTTTTGCAACATCTTCTCCTGCAAGATTGATCCGTTGCAAAGGCTTCTCAGAATACGATATATCAACTTGTCCAGATCGAAACAATACCTCAAATTCGTTCATGCATACGGCGACATATAGTCGAACCGGCGTCGAGGCAATGGTTGCATTCTGAAAGCATCAACGGAAGACCGTAGACGTCCTACCATTTCAAATATCAAACCTCAGAACGGGATCATCATGATCGCCGTCTGCAATCGAGTTCTGGGGTGACGCCTCGGTTACCGTGTGACTGACTTGGAAAACGTCTTGCCAGCCGAAGTATATCTCGCTTCCCGTTTGGAAGTGCCTGGAATGGCCTGTCAAACTCCACGATGTTCTCGGCGCAAGTTTCCGCTTTGGTTAGCTGGTCAGGTCTCGCAAACGTACAAATTCCAGCTCGAAATTACACCGTCATCCAGTGCACTCTCAAATTCTACCCGCAATGGCTCCTCATCCCTAACGGTGTATACATGATCCGGAATGGCCAATACAACACCTTCGTCGCTGACCTCCTGGATGGAGGACCGATCGTTGCGCGCAAAGCGCATGTTTCCAACAAGCACGATAAGGTTCGTGCTGTTTTTCGTGGAGGGACTCTACTCATCGGTTTAGTAGTGGAGGATCACGAACGTTGGATTCGGCGGCAACGAGATCACCATCCAGAACGAATCCAATGGAAGCTTCGCGCACGCAAAACAGTTCCAAGTATGTGTGCTTGGGGATTGGGTTGGCGTCAAACCTGCCGAACTGAACACTATCTGACTCCACAGGGTGCCTCGCTCGTCGGTTCCGACTATATGGTCTGGACCGTGGTCAAAGTCGATGAAGGGATGTACTAGTCAGTTGTTCGCTGATTATTTACGCACGCATGTTCACTTCGAGCTTCACAAAGTCTCCAATCCCCCGATGCTTCCTATGTCTGGGAACTCCCTAGGGGTGTTGACTACGAGAACGTATGAATATGCATTTTGCCATCCCGGGGTACCACTTACGCGCGTTCATCACAGATTAAGCTCGTCCATCACACTGGGCAAAAGAATACCAAGTGGACGTTCGACCGGATCTGGGCGTGAACGCTCGGCGGCCCGGTTTCTTGTTTGAAGACCTGACCTAACAAGTGCCAATGACTCGTGAAAAGAGAAAATAAAACAAAAAAGGTAGGATCGGATTGTGTAGGTTGTGGTAGCAGAGTATCGTGAGCGTTCTGTCTGAAGAATGATGTACGATGTGCGAATGGAATGGAATCTGCCAATGCTCAGCGATGCCTGCGAAGAAAAGGGGCTCACCACATTTGTCAGTATCCGGTAGTCTAAATGACTCCGCATGTTTACGCGACTACCCCGGCACTGCTCGTAGTTCAACGTTCCGACTTGAACGACACACTAACTCGATCATGACTCATCAGCAAAAAGGTCAAAGTCTAACAAGGCCATACAAAGTTCTCACGGCCCTGTCAGCGCTACCAAGGTGTGAGCCTACGTAACCCGAGGCACGAGGCGGCGCAGGGTGTAGTCTGCGCATGAGGCAAGCAAGGTGGCTCACCTCTTTCCTTTTGCCACCTCGTCGGCCTCAGTGCAGACCGACTGCATCGCCGTTCATCGCATCCCAGCACCACACTTTCCAGCACTCTCGCAGCCAGTCATGAATAATCCACACCTCAGGCTCGTGCAACCACATCAAGAATTTAGTGTTCTGCTTAATCACACTTAATCACACTTTCTAACAGGCAAAAATCGAGTCGACTTTTTCACAGCCGTTATTAACAATTAATAACAGTGTTATTCACAGGTGTTATTAACAATCGACTTTTGCACCGTACCCTAACAGCAACGATGGCCGTTTGCTCGTCGACATCCTAGTACACTGGCAGGTGCCGGTGACCCCTTGGCACAGCAAGGGTCTCGCCTGGACCATCTCTATGTCGTATCCAACGACAAAAAACAAGCAACCGGACCCAATTCACTCGCTCAACAGTTTCGGAATGGCCCGTCCCTGACAGCGACTACTACTCGTGCATTGGACTACCGAAACATGGCAAATTTATCGCGTACTCTGCAAGCCGTGCTGTCACGTTTTGAGACACGCCGACGCAGTTGCAGCTAGGTCTCATCGAACACCCTGAAGACGTACGTATATTCAATCGCGCTGTCTCCGGGCGACAGGCTTCTCGCAATCGTTGGAAAGGACAGGTAAATCATCATCAAAATCTATCTCGCATCACCGTGAGTATACTGTGTCTCATTGGTTGACCTGGCCCTCGTCTTTCCAATTCACATTCACATTCGCCTCCCCACACCCCACTTTCCAGGAACCTGATCCTCAAATCCACCATACCGCGTTCGATGCTTGGCATTGACGAGGGCTGCGTCTGGGTGTTGCAAACGGGCGTGTATGAGAGCTCGAGCAGAGAGTAAATCTTGGCCAGGACATTGCGACTCGTGCATCGCGGTGATCAATAATGCGTCTGCGTTTTCGAGTTGATCGTTACTCTCATACACGCTGATGCTGATGCCATCTCACACCAAGGCTATCAAGTTTCGACCCTCCGGGATTGCCTACATCGCAAAGAATCTAACGCATGTCAGAAAGGGTGATGGTATCCTCATCCCTAACCCGACAGCATACCAATTCACTGTTAGAGAGGGAGCCACGGGGACTGATGGAACTTGCCTATCGAAATGAACTGCGAGAATGCTACCGCCGTGAATCAGAGTAGAAGCAAACAATAGTGGGTATGCAATCTACCGATGATCTACTGTGATCGCTTTTCAGAACAGCACGCTGCGCAAGAGGACGGGTGTAAAATGAAGAAAAGTGCCAAGCTCAATGCGGATGGCATGCCAAGGTTGCTTACCGGAGATGACTTCCATGCTCGCATTCAAGAACACTTGGCTGAGCGAGCGCGAACAGCACCAAGTGCAGAGGGTGGCACATTTGGCAGTGACGGCAGCTTGGAAAGAAGCAGATGGGGCGCGGAAACGATGAAACAACAGTATTCAAGAGAATCACCAAGAAGAGATGCGAGTTTGGAAGCAGGAGAAGGAGCGGGACGCAGCAGGGAAGGCGGCGGACTGCTTTTCCAAAGCCAAAGAGGGAAAAGCTCGAGAGAGCAATCCGTAAACCAGCAGTCAGACATGAGAAAATTGATGGTCATGGCGGAGGACACAGTTGCGGTGGGAATGAGAACAAAGTTCATGATGAGGGCATCGAGGCCGACAGTGGCCGCCGTGGCGGGACTGAAGATGACAATATGAGTGATTACCTTGTTTACGAGTCGCTTGGGGAGGAGAATTGTGGCTGTGAGGGGCGCGGATTTGCCCCCGTGGAAAGAACTTCGAGCCATCGGCCTTTCGTCGATTTCATCTAGTACGTAACTGATAAAGCGATAATCCTTGCTTATTCACACACTAAGATATATTAGTACCATCTTTGTAGTGTTTCGGGTGCCGGGACGTCATGATAATGAGACACAACCATGGAGCCCGTTTGTCTGAATGCAAGTACTTATCAAATGCCTTCAGTTCTGAGGACAGATACAATATAGTTAGCATCTACGGAGACGATCCCAAAAAAACAGAGGATCGGGAATTCTACACAGCTTGTAATTTCGGTGTTTCAAGTGACTCAGACGGTGGATGACTGTACGCCGCCTCGCCTACCTGAACGTAAGTAGCAGCATGTAGTCAGGAAAACAGGACAAAGTGTCGCGAGGGACAACTGGTCCTTTGAGACTTGTCGGCCCGACACACAGGTGGTCATCGTATACACGCTCTCATGACAAGGTTCCTCTGCGAATAAACGACAACAGCAGGGACACACCCAGGGCAAGAACTTGTTAGCCATTCGATGACTATTATAACGGCCAGGCTCTTAGGGCGTAAAGTGCGTCTCGAAAATCTTTGCCCTTCCCATCCATCAACCGGCTGAGTCGTTTTGAAAAACCGCCATCTAGCGGTGGTAGGTGTCATTCAATCCCGACCCATCTGAAATCGAAGGTAACTTCAAGTGGCGGAGACAGCTAGGTGTATTGAGTCCTGGTTTCGCTGCGTATTATTGTGGTACAAAGATGCTATCCTTATGTCTGCTGTAGTGAGATGTCTAGTATCTCATCAATGCGCAAAGACCATAAACAGGTGTGACGGTGGTCTCAACTGATCGTGCAATTCATTCTGCGGGAAGTTCGACGGGGGTGCATGAGACCGACCGAACAAGCATGCCCTTGACCACCTTACTGAATGCTATGATCTGCTACTATACATATCAGTTATGCGGATGGGAATAATCGTTATCGTACATCCCCGGACATAGGAACACACGAAATGGACGGTACAGAACAAGATGTCTGTTGCGTCAAGCAGGATCACCCAACAATCTCGGGGACCAACATTTTGGACGCGTTCGCGGCGGAACGATTCTTTGCCGGGAACAAAGTACAGCCTGAAGGTGACCTGGAGATGCTGAAAACAGGAGGGATGGAGCGGGAGCCCCTAGTCTATATCAAGAAAGAGCAAGTGTATAAAAAGCCGCATGCCGTCTGTTTGATTCCATCCTTACGCTCTTGGACTACGTCGCTAGCACCGAGAATACATCGTCGACGATGACTGGTGCGTCCCGGGAGGATGAACGCGCCTTGATGCTGATCGTTGCAAAAGGGTTCTGTGGCCCAGCAATTGAAATAGACGCTGGTAACTGCGTGAATGCAGTGGTATTTTCGCCGAATGGCGAGTATCTCTTGAGCGGTGGTCCCGAGGGGGTCCAAGTGTGGCGGGTAGAAGACGGGACGCGAACGGCAGTGATGAAGACGAATGGTGCTGTCCAGTGTCTCGCTGTGTCCAAGGATGGCAAGCAGATCGGGGTGGGGACCGAGTCGGGCTACGTGCAGGTCTGGAATGCGGAAGCACGCGTCCAAGTCTTCGTACGCAAGCACTTGGACGATCGGGCGGTTAATGCCGTCGACTTCTCGCCCGACGCTTCTCGCATTGTCTTGGCGTCCGGTATTAACCGCACAGCATCCGTGTGGGACGTGGGAACAGCCAAAGAAGTACAAATACTCCGCCACTCCAACGTGGTTCTGGCAGCAAAGTACTCGCCGCAGGGGGACCGTATTGGCACAGCCACTCAGGACTCCGTTCGCGTCTACGACAGCAGCGACGGCACCCTGCTCGTGCACACCACAGTCACGTTCTACGCGCCCTTCAGCTTCAACTCCGGTCTCCTGTGGTCCCACAACCACCTCCTTGTCATAGCCGACGGGAACATCAAGCAGTTCGAAGCATCCTCGGGGTCACAAATCTCGCAGTGGCCGGTTCTCGACACCAACCACTCGTCGTGCATCGCCCTACCGAAGCATGGCGACTTCATCATATATTCCACAGACCACACTGTATCCTTTTGGGACGCGGCAACACATGCACAGCTGGGTCCCATCCAACACTCCGAAGACATAAACTCAATTGCAGTCTCATCCAACTGGCTCGTTGCAATCGGTGGGAGCGAGGGAAAAATCTCTGTCCACGGGCTGTTCGGCATTAATGTAAGTTCCGTGTCTCATAACCGACCTGTCATTTCGTCCCATGCGTTGCCTCACTTCGCCCCGCATTCCAGGAACTATACTTTCAGATCGACACTGCTGCGCTCGAAGCTTGGAAGAACGCCCAACTTCTGACCGCGGATGCATTATTGACCACATCCATTTCAGAGTCTCGGAATCCAATTGAACATGCGCATGCTAGTCGAGCTCTCGTCCGGGCACGTTTGGGGCAGTGGGACGCTTCGATCATTGATGCCACAGAGGTCTCTGTCACTTTGTTCTCACATGTGCTGAAGCTGACCCTAATTCACGCCAAGTCCATCAAAATCCGACCATCCGTCATTGGTTACATCGCAAAAAGTGTCGCACTTGTCGGCAATGGGAAAAAGCAAAAGGCATATCGGGCGTGCGACATCGCGATCGGATGTTTCCGTTCAACTTACGCCACCATTCTTCTCTTGATCAAGGTATGTGTACCATACACTCAAGCTTCGTTGCCCTCAGCTGCTGATATTACCTAGGCTATCATTGTATTTATGGCCGGGGAGCATGATGACGCAATATCCCGCGTAGACGACCTCATTGAAATGCTGCCGCGTGTCTCGATTTGCTATGTGGTTCAGGTATGCGCGTAGCACATTACCACAAATATGAAAACTGACATCTCAAGCAGGCAAAAATGTATCTTCTCCTTGGAAACTTACGTATGGAGAATAGTGACTACGGGAACGCAGTGCCATTGTTCGAGCGTGCACGAGCCCGAGTGCGACCACACGCGAGTCAAGCACTCTCGTTTGTCTCCCTGGTAAGTTCGCTTGGAAATGATGCAACATATCATGTCGAGTCACTCGCGATCTTCCACAGATATCTGGATGGAATTTTGACGATCTCGACCTCACAATTCGACGATCCCTCTGTGAGGCCCTGTATGCTGCCGGTCGCGTCAAGGAAGCTGGCATGCGTCTACTAAATATGGTAAGTACTGTCGACAAAGACACTTATGTGGTACGACCGGTAACAACCTGGGTTTCTGGTGGGTTGTGCCATTTCGGTTTCTCTCCTGTTCGTTTGAAACTTTGCCGCAGATTTCTTGCAACGATGTCTCTCCACCCCCGAAACTCTCCCTTTACCATTCGCTACGCTACTTTTGCAGGAATGGGCCAAATCAAAACTGACAGGTGGCTCATCGACAGATGCCCTACTTTCTGCTCTTGACGTAAGTAGCATCTTGGATCCTAGTAACTCCGTGGGCTTGACACTCTGTCCCACCGAAGTTTACGGTGCCGCGGTTTGCAGTATATCGGGCTATGTGTGACCATCTTGAAATGACGTATCACATCACGAACGCAATCGAGTGTTTCCACGAAATGAACAGCGAATTGGCGGGGGAAGGAAGTATAGAGGATGAAAAGGTGAAATGGG
>JBBPOB010000050.1:0-39401 GCA_038091275.1 Tylopilus subfusipes
TGCCTGAGTGGCAATTATGTCAGCACTCTAAGTAAGGCAAGGGTCATGTGCTTTAGTGGCTATACAGTCAGCTGACCTGAGAGCATGTGATCTGTGCCTACTACATAAAATTTGCTAGTCTAATTAGCGATCATAATACTAGTAGTCATTCTGGAGTGGTTCTCAGAGATTTGTAAATATCTCAGGAACGGATGATGGTGATCAAACAAAACTTGGAGGGATGATAGCATATGGTATTGGCTATTTATAGCCAGAAGGGCTTGGTTATAGGATATGTACATGGCTCAGCACATTATGATTTTCATGCAGGTCAGTGTATGATCCTGTTTCCCTTGCTTTCTCCTACAATTTCCTCCAAGAGGTCTGACTGGTCGATGTGTCTAACTTTGGTGGGATGAGCATGGAAGCCATCCCACCATGTCATGGCATCTTGGGTGATGCCGTCTGCATTCTTTATGATTGTGCCCAACCTCTTTCTCAGATGCCAACCTCCTATGGTGGTGAGCAGCAGCTCATGATCGGTTCTGCATAGGCTGAACGAGATTGTGTTCTTCACCAACGTCTCTGTCTTCTTCATGGTCCCCTTTTCTAGCCAATCCAAGGAGGTGACATAGAGCATTTGATGTACATCCGCAATATACTGCTCTGAGTCCTGTGCTTCATCCGCCGACTTCATAGGTTTGCTGGACATGTCTGGGTGTGGACACAAGAAGTCCTTTGTTGCATTGTGATGCACCTTGACTGCATCGCCATAGTGTTTCATCATCGTGGCGACATGGCCACCGAGGACTTTCACGTCGAGCTCTTCATTCTGATCGACCTTCTTCAAGTTCTGTGAACTGAGAGACAGGTCTTTCGCCCATCGTGCCATGGGGAGGAGATGACTTCTGCGGTACTCAACCAATAGAGACCACAGCTGAAGAAGAAACATGCCATCATGGTCAGAGCGTGTGCACGCAAGCATATGCTATGCTTGCACTCACCTGGTCTGTGGTGGTATCATTGCCTTGCAGCTTGTGAAAGAGTGCTGCCATGTAGGTTGTCCATGGCCTGATGTGCTTCTTGCCCTTGATGGCCATCTCACGTTGTTCTATGACCATCTTGGCCATTGGCTCTGCCGAGATGGTCATCTGATGATGATGAAAAAAAATGATGAGTAGATCATGACGACGATGACAGTCATGATGTTTGGATGCTCACATCGATGATGACCTCATCCATTGACATCTTGCTGTTCGAGTATAGCTTTAGGATGTCTGACAGGAGAAACTTGTTTGGCAAAGGCAACAAGGTCAGGAATTGTGGCCCTTCAAGGATCAACCTGGTACGCAGCCAGTTGACCTTGCTCTCCATGAACTGCATAACCTTTTTGTACTCCTCGTCGACGTCCTCAGGCAGATTCTGTGCCAGCTTGGCACAGTGAGACTTCACATGAATCCAGTATCTGCTCATGGCTTGATCATATTCTGTCCTTTCGCCCTTGTCCCTCAATCCAAACTTCTCGAACTCGTTGGTGGAAGAGATCAGGTCCATGAAGTCTGTCATCCACGTGTCCAGGTAATACCTGTCAAGACAGTCGCATTCCATGTTGTTCACCTTCATCTTTTCCATGTCTTTCATGATCAGTGCAGTGTTTTGCTCGTGAAGCTGATCGATGTCAATGTTCTTGCTCTTTGCCTGTCTGTCCACTGCCAGCAGGCTGGGAAGTTCCAATGGCAGCAATAGGAACCTCAGCACCTATATCATGTAGTTCGCAAATCGTTTCATCAACTGACAACAGATTTTCCTGTCAGCACATGTGAAACAAACAATGACGTGAACCACTTGAATGGATGGACTTACTCTGCCATACACAGGAAGCCAGCTGATCAGATGGCCAGCTGTCAGACCAGCTCCGACTGTGGTGCCACAGAAGTGCTTCCAAGCCAAGAGCTTCAACGTGGCGGTGTAGAGATCCTTGTCCTTGAGGATCTTGTACAGGTGTGAGGAGGAGGTCAGCTGTGCACACAGGGAGTCAATGTGAGACTGGCGTTGTTTGGCAGACATTGATGCCATCATGAGTAACACCTGGGACATCCTGATGTCGTCTGTGTCCTTCAGGTTGGGCAGTGGCGAGTTGATTGCCAGATGATGTTCTAGCAGTGCAGGATCCTCGCTCTCCTTGATGATGGCTGACGACGAAACAGATCAACCTTGCATAAGTACATGGTATACTTGCACCCGGCGACCACCAGCGTGGCACTCACCCAGATCAATGAATTGCACCAACCAGACATCATGGTCCCTCATCGTCTTCACCACACTTTTATGGTTGCATTTTGCTTCTGGGTCGTTTGAAGATCTTGTGAGATTTTGCCTTGCAGTGCAATACTTGTAATAAATGTGGCGGCAGGGATCTTCTGTCCTCATGTAGTTCAACTGATGGTTTCCATTGAACAGTATGGATTTCTCCATCATGAAGTGGGGCTTGCTCCATGCCACCCTGTTGACATAAACTCCCTCATGCATGGGCTCCAAGGACGTGAGGTCCAACCAGTCTTTTCGGACACTGACGACAATCACATTCTTGACCTTTCTGCTCTGCAAACCTTTTTGCAAAACAGATTGTTTGAACTGTCTGGCATACTTGAGGTTGACTGGGCATGGATTGATCAATTGGATTGTCATCTGTGGTCCCCATCCCAAGTCGTCCTGATCCAGCAGTGTCATCAAGGCATAGCTCAACGTGGCTTCCTTCAGATTGCAATGAATCTCTCCTATGACGAA
The DNA here is from genome assembly GCA_038091275.1 of Tylopilus subfusipes. Classification (NCBI taxonomy): domain Eukaryota; kingdom Fungi; phylum Basidiomycota; class Agaricomycetes; order Boletales; family Boletaceae; genus Tylopilus; species Tylopilus subfusipes. The sequence goes on from JBBPOB010000050.1 coordinate 2,767, forward strand.
CTGTATGTCCCTTTTTATGTGTGTGCACATGCAGGTCAGTATTTCGAAATCATGTGCATGGCATATGCCACCACCACTCACCATGATCTTGGCCTTCACAGTCTTCTTGGGCTTCGTCATCCTGCCAGCGGAGGATTTCTTTTCCTTTCCCTGTGACCAGCTCTGCATAAGTATTTCATACACTTGCACGATGCAAGCACGCTGGCTTGACTATTGTTACCTTTCCTTTTTGCATCGCTTTCTGCTTGGAATGAAGTTTGTCAGCATGCCATGTGTACGTATGTTGCATGCATGCATGGAGTTCGTTCAACCCACCTTGGTACCACCCTCCTCCTCACTTTCCTCCACCTCAATGGGAACAGCCTTTGACTTCCCTTTGTCTACTGCTTTCTTTGGAGTGCTCTGTGAATGCATGCAGGTGTGTGTGAGCATTCCAGAAACATGTTTGGACATTGCTGTACTTCACCTTTGTCTTCTTGGCAGTGTTGGCCTTGTTCTGAAAGAGCGATGGGGTGATGACGGTGAGCACATGCTCTTCAACAAGGAATACAGACATGATCAAAACAACCAACCTTGGAACTGTTCTCCATCTTGTCCACCTACCAGAGTCAATTGGTTGGTCATCAGTCCATGAAGTACGTTCAAAGTGAGAGATTGTGAGCGCTACTCACATCTATCACCTCCTCGTTTACTGGCAGCATGCTTGCTTGATCAAATGCAGCCTGGATGTCCTGAATTAACTATATGGATCCACAGAAACATGATGATGCAATGCTTGCCTGAAAACCAGATTTGAGGGCTTCAGCACCAGCACCAAAGTCTTTCCCAACCTGCTGAGGTGTAGACATCTGTGGTACCAACCGTCAGTCGATCACACTAAAAAAAAGAATTGCTGTGATCACTCACCTCGATGGTCTGGGCTTGAGCTTTCGAGTTCTGGAGAGCATGAGTGTGCATAAGTATTGGGAATGTCTGTGCACAAGGCTGTGCGATGCATGTGTACCTCCATGTTCTGCATGTCGACCTGTCGATAGTTCAGTGTAAGTACTTGGTATACTTGCACATGATGGCATGCCATGAAATGGCATGATGTGGTGTGTGGCACTTACATTGATGTCCTGCATAGAACATGTGGTCACATTCTCTGCCATGCTGGCCTGCTGGCGGGTGTGGGTGGGTAGTGCAGTGTAAGTGGTCCATATGCTTGCATGACAACCCAAGACAATATGTGGATACTTACTTCCATGTTCTGGATGTCATTGTTCTGCTCCTGTCATGGCATAACTTTAGCCAATACTTGGGCAAGGGCATGCATGTTGAGACTTACAGTGTTGTTGTCACACATTTTGGTTCATTTGTTCTTGTTTTTTTTTCTCAAATGGGAAGATGATGGTTCGAGTTCAAGTCATGTCTAAGCATAGCCACGTTGTTCTGATTGCCTATATACACAAACATACACATTACATAAGCAATTCACATGCTGTGTCGATTGCACTGTTTGACATGATGTCTGTTCTGCTGGTGCATCATGTGTGCACAACTTTACTGTATACTTACACTGGCAAAATGACATGAAAATATGCATTGATCAATGTGGTAGCTCTTGTGTTGCCCGTGCGCCAGCGTACCATGTCGTATGCATGCATGCATGCTGCTGCTGCTGCCATGATTGATTTCTCTTTGCACTGATTGTGTTTACATGATTGGTACTTTGAATGTTTAGGCATCGTTTTCATACATGAGGACAGAGTACCACATGAACAAGTCTATCAGATTGCTCTCGCTTCTGACCTCTGGCTTGTCCATCAACCAATGTGTGAACGAGTCCAGACTTTTCCAATTCTGCCAAAAACATTGTTGTGCTGCCATTCTGAGCGCTTGATGGTGATAGATGGCAAAGGCGGTTGGGGCCACCACGTCTGCAAACTTGCAGTTTGGTTTGCCCGTTGGCCTTGGAGAACATGGGATGTAGATTGTTGTTCAGTTGGGGGACATGACAGAGCCAGCAAATCTTGTCATGCCATTTGACGTAGTGTAGCCCTTTTCTCCACTCCTTGTATTCTTCCCAACTGCTGTTCACATGAGATCTCAAGCATGGACAGGAATAGAGATGATGGGTTTGTTTATTGGCAGCCTCTGTATTCAGAATTTCACATACAGCACAGATGTCTTCCAGTTGGCCATGGGACGTTGAGCTTTCAGATCGGACACATCAGTGGAACAGGACGGAGTGATCCTTGACTTTGGCATGCCAGCAATGAGAATGTGAGGACCTCTGGCCTGTGACATGGATCCTTGCTGCACACGCAGCAGAGCTGGTTGTTGGAAGACTGTCGACAAGTCAAGCCAGTGCCATCTGTGAACAGGGTCGTGCCATATCGCAGACACTGCTTCAGGCCATACATGAACATGTGGTCATACATGGCAAGCTTGCTTTCTGCCATCACTCCAGACTCCTTGCTGCTTGGTCTTTTTCTGGCGCTTTGTGGTGCAAGCAGGTAGCACTTGGCTACTCACCCATCCCTGCCAGCTCTGCCTTGGCCTTGACAGAACTCGAGCATGTTGTCCATGTGGATGACCAGTCGCATGTGAGCGTAGTCATTGCCGGTGCAGAAGGTGGTGGTGGTGACCATGAAAGGTCCTTCTTGGATCCTCGGATCCATTCATCATAGGCATTTCAGTGTTCTTCATCGCTCATCTTCTTTCAATCGCCCACATAGAAGGCATGGTCAGTGAGCTGCACCAACTTCTGTCCATCTGCAATTGAGGAAACAAAGACCAGTCCTCTGTCCTCCTCCCTCCAGCCAAGTCCCTCCTCATTGAGAATTTGTACTGTTCTTGTGAGGAGGGATGGGGTGCCCATTTTCTCTAGGACATACACAAGCTGTGGCCTGTTAGTCGACTGCCAAATGACAGTGGTGTCAGACAGTAGATTGTAGGAGTTCATGAGCTCAGGAATGAAGGCAGGAGGAAGCATGGCGCTCAACAACACTAGCTGCATGGGAATGGAGTGTACTCGGTAGATGTCATCCAAGCTTTTACGATAGCTTCTGGCGATTATGGGAATGTGTGCCTCATCAAAGACCAAGCATGCCACCCTTTTCTTCTGACCCAGAGTGGCCAATGTGCTCCGCCACCTGCTAGTCTGAGCTTTGTCGGCAGACACGAGAACTAGGTTCTTGCTCATGTCCAGCCAGTGACCTGCACGCAATCAATAATGTGCTGAGTCATGAGTGTTTCATCAATTCTTACTTTATTTACTACTCCAATAACTATATCACTCTTATGCCTAGTAGACTACCATTAAGTCTACCCAAGTACTAAGTTTCATTGGACTAGCCTTAGTTCTTCAAGAGATAATAATGAATTCCTAATGATTGATTTCATTAATACACTAGTTACAAACTGTAGATACAATTACTACTAAAATCTTGTAGATGGCACAGCTTCAGAACTGTACAGCCTAATCACATGATCATTGCCTTGCTTTGGGTGCTGCCAAACTTGCCACTCAGGATGTCATCCAAGAGGATCCATCATGCTATGCCAACTATGGGTCGTTTTTCTTCGTCCTGGAATGCAAGGGAATCAAGCTATGGGCCAAGACATGTCTATTTCAGGAAGACACCTCTTTGATCAAGGTCCTATCCAACGGAATTCCAGCACTGGATTGGTCACACATGGTGGACAGAAATAATGGGGAGCTCTTGGTTGACCTGGGAATCGGAATCCATCCTACTTGCAAGCAGAAGTTGGTGGGATTGTGGAGACTGGATGCTTTGGAGGCCTCCTTTGGTGCTGGTGGTTTCCTACAAGGCAACATTCATCACACATGCACCCTTGGGTGATATGGAGGCATTCAAGCTAAAATGTCTCAGGAGAGAGCATGGCAAACACACGTGGCCTTCCAGAGCGCCTACAATCTCAGCTACAAGGTGGTATGACCCAACAACAATCTGCCTACCTTTGCAATGGACAAGGATGCATATGCATTGAATAATGCCTTCATGGAGGAGTGTACCCAAGCCATCAGCATGTATGCTGGCGAAGCCAAGAAGAGATCTTATGGCATCAGGGACAAATACCGAATGGGTGGAATGGTGATGGAACATGTCATGACAGAGTTGGCAGACAGGATAGGTCATCTTGGACATGTTTCATGATCATTCCTTTCATCCTTGTCTTTTCAGGTGAAAGCATTTCTTGCTTCCGATCCAATCCTATGGATTCCTTCCAAAGTCTGGTTCGAATTTCTGGCCCGACGTGTGTCAGAGCACTTCAGCTGGCTCAGATAGACCTTCACAATCAGAATTCTTCCAACTTTGGAATTCTGACTGGCATTGTCTGTCATCTGATTTGCTGCACCTCCAGCACTCTCATCATTTTGGACTATCATGTCCGGAAATCCATGGCTCTGCTCCAGTTCTTCAGAATCTGTGAACGATTCGGCATGTTCTTCTTGATGGACCTTGATCTTTGAAATACACCTCTTCTTTCGGCAGTCCAGCAACACAATGACCTTGATGTACTCAAACTCATGCAAGCAAAGCTGAAAAACAAGGAGGGTCGACCCATGTGGCCAGGATTGACATCCAACAATGATTTGGAACAGTTTCCTATCGGACATATGCCTACCTGGGTGATGGTCATCAAGACCATTCGAGATAAACCTTGGTTGATCATGCGATCCTGGATATGGTCTGCTGACCTGTCTTATTTGGAACCTGTGGTTGGCAAGCTTTTTGTCCAGTTCACCTGCCAGCTTTGGATTCAGATGGACAACGCTTGGTTGATCGATCCAGAGCATAGGCCAGAGCCGACGTCTTTGCAAGATGCCATTCAAAGCTGGTCATTGAATGATATCTTCAGAGTTCTTTGTGCCTGCACTTCCAAGCCATGTAATGTTGACATACCAGGAAGTGTAGGAACTGGTTGTCATCAAGCTAGCTTTGCAGAGTGGATGAATGTATTCTTCCCAGACTCCACTAAAGACTCCAAGCCTGCTCACAAATCGCCTTGGAGCATATTCTGGACCAAGCCAGGTTATGTTTGGGAGTACCATCAACTGATCCAGGGCTATACAACATTAGAGATGTTTGAAGTCACAGACCAGCTGGGGAAAATATTTTCCTTGCTTCAAACCTTGCCTGACTCTGTCAAAGGAAGTTCAAAGACCCCTGGAAAAACTTGAAGGTGTGAAGAAGACAAGGTGGTGCTAGTCACCAATCCGAAATTTTACAAGATCAACGGAATATCTGTAGAGAAAGGAGTCCAACAAACCAGAAAAAAGGTCAACCAAGTCCTGAAGCCAAGAAATAAGCTGAAAATGGACCTTATGGAGCATGCTGGATATGGAGACCAGCTGGCCAGCAAGGCATTGTTGATGGAGAGATGGAAATTGCAAGAGGCAAGGAAAAGGAAATCTGACAAAACAAAAAACGCTTGAAAGCCTCCTGCAAAGCAAACAAAGGCCAAAGTACCAGAGAATGAAGTAAAAATGGAAAAGGGGGAAGATGATGGAGATGAAGATGATGAACTAGAGGAAGAGGTGTTTGCTAATGATGAACAAGATGATGTATAGTATATTGATATGGCTTGACAATATGGTTCAGACTGAAATGACCAGACTTGCTGAAAAGCTGATAGTCTTTCAAGAAGAAAGCAGGGCTGGGAATCAGTGAACAGTGGAGAATGGGAATCTTCAATTGAACAAGACTGGGGGGTCCAGTCATTCATCTGGACCTCTATATACTATTCTAAGGTTTGTGCATGTGTATGGTAGATCTGCGATTGACATGAGGAATGCATGTGTGTACAGCCCAGATAGCTGGATCATACCCTAGAGGACAAAGGGGAGTCATGTTGAGTAAGAGATGTACATGAGGATGAGATAGGGGCATGAGGCAGAGATAGTGTCTAGATATGAAATACATGAGGCAGATAAAGGGAGTGACTGGCTATGACTCATTTCAGGTTGATCCTAGACAAGGGATGATTTGTTGTGACTCATTCCAAGTCAGTTTGACTAGTTGTAACTAGTTCTGAGTCGTTTCCTAGTCATGGGAAAGAAAAGTCAAGACTTACACCAGTCTATGTCAAGCTTGCAACTGTAGTTCTCCTCTAGCAGCCACCACAGCTCCATCAGGTCACCGTCTGGCACATTATCAATGTTGTAGTTGTAGTCACGGCCCAATAGCTTTCTGTTGATGTGTTCCGACTCGTAAATTTTCCAGTCTAATGGCCATGTTAGTGTCACAGATGTAGAGGAAGGGGGATGGAAATGCACATACCTAATGATTGGAGCGCAATATGCTCGATATTGATAGCAATTGTCCTCCGGAACTGCTGAACCGCTGTCGGATCATGTCATCCAAGAAGGAATTCTGTGATGAGATATTCGTCGAAGTTTCTGGACCACCAATCCTTGATTTCCTTCCTTGGAACCTTGCAGGAGGGGCGAATCAAGGCCTCCCTGACATTGTCAAGGTGGCACATGATGCAGACGAGATGCGGAATCTGTTCTTTGATTTTCTTTGTTTTGTGACCGTGGTATGTTTTCCAGAGTTGTATGCAGAGGTTGAAGCGAAACAAGAATTTCAAGAAATGGTCCAGGTAATATGTGGGGAGCCGGGTCCTGGACTCTGTAATGCTGTTGTTGGTGTTGGTGGCATTGACGTGGAAGTATCTGCCAGTCGTAGGATGTGCAGTATACTTGACCTGGGTGATGTATGATATGTGCAACACAGTTGGGGCATGGAGGGCCAGTAGTATCAGACATTGTTGCTTGTAGCTGGGGTGTGTTAATGGGGATGGTGGGGATGGGGATGGTTGTGGTTGTGGTTGTGGTGGTTATAAATACTCAGATGCCATGTGTCCAAACATGTCCACACCACTGTCACCCAAAAAGGAACTGCCCAATTTACATACAGCATTCTGGCAGGCAAGGCATGACTAAAGCACCCTGAGTAGTCTGCTAGGTTTTGGAATGCTCTAACAGTTGTTCCACCATTGCAAAGACATTTGTTCCATGTAACCTACTGTCCCAACTCACTTGTGACTTATTTATGTTCAGTGCGTCGAACATAGGTTTGATGATGACATGAGTTGAACCTATGTTCAATGTGCCGAACATAGGTTTGAATGGAGTCAAACCATTGATCTGCCATCACAAAAGATGTTTGTCACATGCAGCACAGTTACAGCTCGCTTTCAACTTACATTCCACATGTCAAACCCATGTCAAACCCATGTTCAGCACACCGAACATAGGTTTGAGTGGAACCAAACTGCAGATCCATCGTCACAAAAGACATTTGTCATGTGCAGCACAGTTACAACTCGCTTTCGACTTATGTTCTGTGCGTTGAACTCCTGTTGAACTTAAGTTCAGTGCACTGAACTTAGGTTTGAATGGTAACAAACCGCAGATCTGCCATTGCAAAAGACATTTGTTGCGTGCAGAATGCTTAAAACTCGCTTTTGACTTATGTTTGGCGTGTCGAACACATGTCGAACTTAGGTTTGACATGCCAAACATAGGTTCAAGTGGAACCTAACCACTGATTAATTCAATGTATGCCATGCAAGAACAGGCCGTATTTCCAGACCAGAACGAGTATTCACAATTCTAGACTACACTACACCTCAACACTCCCCTCGTCACTTATGTATGCCTTGGATAGAACCTTGCTCTTTCCTTTTCCTTTTCCTTTTCCTTTTCCTTTTCCTTTTCCTTTTCCTTTTCCTTTTCCTTTCCCTTTTTCTTTCTCTTCCCCTTGCCTCGCATCTTACCCTCCCCATCTTCCTCTGTCGTCCCTTCCTCTTCTCCAACGTCCCGCTCATCGTCATCTTTGCCAACATTCTTCTTCTTCACATTTGTCAAGGGACCTGGCTGATTCTCCTCCCTGTCATCTGGCGTGTTCAAGTGCTCTGTGTATGCATAACCAACTGTAATCAATTAGTATCACCACTAAATGAGCAAAAGGTCAACACTTACACTTGAGGTCCCCAACAATGGGCAGGTCATACTGGGCAATGATATCCTTGAAGAGCCCATGTGCAAACTTGAGGGTGGATGCGTTTTGCATCATGTTGTACTGCATTTGTCTGCCGGACCAGGTCCCGCTGACATTTGTCTCGTACTGCTGCCAATCTAGCTAAAGTCAGTGAAGTGGTAGTATTCGTAAGGGCATTACTCACCGCATTTATCAACATTTTCCAGTTTGAGAACAACATCATTAGACCGGCACCACTCTCATATGTTGATGGGCTTGTGTTGGTGAACATAGTATTCGATCAGCAAATAGCTATCGAATGTGTTGCTGCAGTAGGTTGATTCCAGGTGAAATGGTGACATGGACTCTGTCACAATGCGCTTGAACACGTTGTCCATGTAGAACATGATCATTGTCAAGTTGTCCTGGACGTCTTTATCCAGCTCGAGCTGTCCTGAGTGATTGAGGACCAACTGGATGGTGTGCTCTCTCCAGACGAAGTGCTGCAGGTGGATGCAGTAGGACATTGGGAGACTAAGGATGACTTCCCCATTCTGTCTCATGTTGACAGCTGTTGAAAGTATATCGGTCAAGACTTTGTGTTGTGTTCGGAGCAGGCGTTGGAGGGTCAGTTGGGTTGGGAGGTTGTTGGGGTAGTACATCATTGCCATTGTGCACAGTGGTGGCGGTGGCAGATGAAGGCGCTGATGGTTGGATGGTAGAGGTTGAAGTTGAGATGGGCAACCCTGCTATTTAAATGGTCCACCAAAAGACAAAGCAAATCACAACAAACTACTGAAAGCGGACACACCACTACCGAAAATGGAAATTCATTGATCATGTGTTATGTAAATAAGCTCTGATCAAGTGGGAAGGACAAATATGCATGCCACCACCAATACCTACCTTCAATGCCAACCCCTCCTTCAACTACAGATTGCAGGATGGTCAGAATAACCAACAAGCCAAAAAAGCATCACACCATGCATGGTTATAAGGTATGCATACACACTTGTGGGTGCAGCTCAACACGGGCATATGCAATGCCATTGTGGCCACAGAAGGGTGGTCCTTGCATTCGACATTCCATATGACAGCAAAACCATCCCAACTGCAGTCCAGATTGCCCAGGATGTGACACACATTTACCCAATGCCCGACAAGACTTGCATACAAGACCTCCCACTCAAGCAGAGATCCTTCGATACCTGTCATCTGATGAGGCCCAATGTGAGCTCATATGTCTCGAGTTGCCACAGTCACAGGACAATGAGACAGGGGCAGTTTATAGTTTGGAGTACGTATTAAAACTGCCATGGTACTCATCCTACACTGAGTGTAACTGCAAACAGTGCTTCAGACATCATCATGGACAACATGGAGGATCTAGATCCAGATGACGAGATGCAGGTAGAAATGGACCTTGGAACCATGGCTGATGTGTCGACACCAAGTCAAGTGAGTGGTGAGATGTCCAGGGGGTCATCAAGAGATCCAGGGCCATCTCACTACCTGGGAGGACAGTCCAACACATCAATGTCAAGCACATCCTTGTTGATTCCCAACTTCAGATCAACTGTGATATCTAGGTCCAGAAGCCCTAGTGAATGGTACCCATTCATCACATTGAAAGAAAAACAGTTCCAAATCATATATGTTCCAGATCCAAGCAGGGCACTGAAGAGGTCAGATGCAGAGGTGAACCTGGGTTGGGTGAGACGTGAGATCATGTTCACACATTATGATGCAATCAAGCACCTGTCTGGGTTCATACACAAGATGGGCAACAACAAGATGGGTGTCAGGGTGCTGATCACCAAATGGGTCAGTACATTTGATGTAATCCGGAGGAAGTAACACGCTGAAGCCACATTGCAGCTCTGGCTATTTCTTACCATAGACAAGTTCGAAGAGGGGAAATCCTTCCATGTGGAATTCATAAGATGGGATGAGTTCCAGGAAACAATCATCGACCCACAAAATCACATGGAAACATGGGGAAGACTAGTGGCGATGGATTGCATAGTAGATGGAATCGATTATTCAATCAATTACTGGTGAGTCACTCTTGCAATCCATGTACAATAATGGATCACTGATGTGTGACCCATAGTGCTGAGCGAAATGCGTATGACCTCGATGAGAATACGCTGAACATCTATGAAGCACATATCACCCAGCTGGCCAGTCAAACGCAGTTCTGGCCACTGATCAAGCTGGCAAGGGTATCTGGGAATAGATGGGCAATGGCCATTTATCTGCAAATGATCACAAAGAAGATGGGAAGGTACGCACTGGCGACCATGCTCCTCAAGGAGGGTCAGGAGATCCCACTGGACATGGTGTTGAAGCAAAGCCATAGTGAATGTTGTGAACATGTCATTCTACTGAGTTCCAACAGACACCATAGAACATGGAAGCATCTTATGAGACCTTCTAGGGCAGTCCTAGAGCAGATTTACCCCTACCCTAGGGTTTCCCTAGATCCTAATCTAGGGTTTAGTATATATTCTATATACATATATTGATTATGGGAAGTCCATCCTGTCAAACATTTGTGAGATATCTATCTAGCCCCTATCTCTATGAGTACAAGTATGTTTGAACTTACTGATAACATATAATAGGTATCATTTATCTGAACTGTTAAAGTTGTATGGTTATAATAGACTGAATCAACTATACACCTTGGCAGCAGCTGTATTGTGGCCATCCCAGGACGGCCACTGTGTATGAGGATATGAAGTCACATGACTATCTGCCTTGTGATGTGGTGGCTGTCTGTGCATAAGGGAATGAAGTCACTTAATCAGTCACCTCTGTGTCACAGTGGCAGTCCTGAGACTGCCACTATGCAACAAGGTATGAAGTCAAATAAATAATCAACTACTCCCATGCACAGTGGCAGTCCCGGGACTGCCACTATGCATGAGAGATGGTAGTCATATGATTATCCTGCCCAATGTTGTCGTGGCTGTCCTGGGACTGCCATGCCATGTGTGTCTGAGGGTAGCTTTCTTTGAAACTCACACTTGTCAATGCTGAAAATTTCCTATTGCAAAGTCAAGCTATCGGGTTCCTGGGGTTAACAGCACACCACAGCACATCAAACATTGAAGTCATGTGACCATGCACTCTGGTGTCATAGTGGCTGTCTTGGGATGGCCATACATGTTTGTCAATCTGGGTTCAAATACTAACTTGTTCTACCTTAATCCTATAGACAATCCTGTGTACTACTGTCTGACCCTGTATGCATGGGGCCGTCCTGGACGGCCATCTCTCTGGAATGTTAGCGGAATGTTATCACCGGTATTAGAAACCAAACTACCAAGTACATGACTAGTATTAATTAGTGTGACTAGTAATGTAACAAATGTGAGAATCTAAACTATACCGCACCTGTTCTTGTGCTCAACTCACTCACTAACACACACACTATAAGTAGTTAACCCCAATATGCCAACCCAGTCACTCTACTCCTCCTAGGTGATACTGATGGACTGCCATGGACTGCAAGTCTGTGGCAGGCCTTGACAAAGGTTTATGGTCCACCATGGATCATCCAGCCAGATTCCAATTCTGATGCCATTTCACCAAATGCCCCCAAATGGACTGTGAAGGTCGCACAAGCAGTGAATACCTTTGCCAACAACCTATGGTCGAAAGACCCCGATGAACAGGACAGCTATGTTGTCAAATGTCAAGCTGACAATGACAGCACTGGTTGCACTGCTTGGAAAGAATGGATCAAAGCCTCCCTGGCAAAATGGCCACTCAACAAGATGATCAACGAGATATTTATGTTGGTCAATCATTCTCCATATGACATGATGGCCATTCATCACACACGAAAAGTAAGTACTCTGCCCTTTTATCGATGTTTGCTGGATCGTTCATCCAATTGCTGATCAGCTACCCAGCCTTGAAGATTTAGCGCTCGGTGATGCCAAATTGGCACTCACCAATCAACTCGTTGGTGCCCCAGTGTTTCTCAATGATAGCAACATCATGATACCTGAGGTTCACAAATTCATGGACGTCCTCGTAATGATTACTTGGAACTGCTACCGGAAATCCAATACCCATGAGACTAACAAACTCAAAAAAGATCAGGATGAGATCAAGACTTTATGGACTAGGAAGTATTTCTAACTGCTTGTTGCTCACTTGTTCACTAATAGTTTGCACTTTCAGACATCACTGCAGACGGTGCCAATCCCAAGGCATTAGATATATCAATGTTTTTGACTCATATTCAACATATTACAGTGGTGCTTGCTAAATACAAGGACAACAAGGCGACAGATGAACTTGATGAATATGTACACCACCTTGAAGGTATGCTTGCTGCTGTCAGAAAAGATTCGTCCTTGGAGGACTACATGAGTAGGTCAATATGATCATATTCTACTGTTACTAATCCATCTGATTTCTACAGAACTGCCGAAGATCTTGCATGAAGCACTAGAGAAACTCGCTACAAAGGATGAAGTACAAATCATTGACTCTCTCATCCGTGCATTTCTCAAGAACATCACTGGCGATCTCACAGAACCATTGGACCTGAACCTTGATGAGCTCATTGACATCAACAACTGGAAGGAAGGCATCGAGGAACTCAGCAAATGCAGTGAGAAGAAGCTCTGGCAGCTCCTTGGCTTACCAGACAAGCGTCTCCCATTTTTCCAGGAGTGGACAGACCCTGAGGCACAAATCAGTCCATGAAGCACTGAAGGTTGCAAATGGTTGGAGGACCCATCATCCCCTTGTCAGCAGTTGCACCCCCGATGGCATCAGCTGGTCAGTATCTTTTGTATGCTCGAACGTGCTTTCGAAGGCAAGCCCGTCCTGTTGATGGATGGTGTTGGGCTCGGCAAGACATTGCAAGTCCTCGGCGCAATTGCTTGCCTTGCATGGTATAGGGAGTACTATGAGCACAATGGCACATTCTCCAGGCATTTCGGTAAGTCCCCTCTCATCTGACACCACTTATTTAACATGAGAATTGCAGCAGCACACAAGTTCGCAGGGCAACAGGGCAATGAAGTGCAACGAGTAACTATTCTAAGACTAAAGATTGACTAAATGCAAAGTACAACCTCGATATACTGATTATGATAGAATCTCCTGGAATGTGATAGACTTGTAGCTATCTGTAGAGAAACATATAGGTTGTGACAGAATAGTCTAGTTCTATAATGTCATGGGAATTGAGAATAAAGTTAGTGAGTGTTTCGGGATTTCATTATGATGTGAAATATGGAAAATTTTCAACATTCTGTCACATTGCCCACTCGAGCTATATACCACCTCACATGTTCTTTAATTTGTGCGTCCTGTATGGCTGTCCTGGGACAGACAGGCACATCATATTGAGCTACATCACATGACATTTGATTGCATGTCCTGTGTGGCCGTCCTGGGACGGACAGGCATGTGTCTTTAAGTTGTACAACATGAATTATCAGTATGAAATGGTAAGACTTCATATGTAATTTATGCATAGACTCTTTGAAACCACTCCATGCTCTAACCCTTCCATGAAGTGCTTGTTTGAACCGTCATTACTACCACATCAACTGGAGAACCGATAATTAGTGAGGTTTCTGACCCTTCATACTGTCATCAGCACATTTTCAAGCTAACTCATTGTACTGAGTAATCACTTATTATGATAAGTATCATTGACAAACTAACTAAACACACAACACCAACACTTCTTTCCACTTATATAATCTACTCAGTACGTCATCCTCCACTCCGTTGGCCTGTTTGACAGCACTAACATTCAATCACTTGCTTTTAGCTGTAGAACTTTGTTTTCAGTTTCCAAACAGCAATCACATATATAACCACCATCTCTCTCAGATTGCGCTCTTCGTCCCCCCCACAACACACTTCCTATACATACAACAGCCAAGTCTTTATCTCTTTATCGTGATGGTTGCTCATCTCTACCCAGATAACCCATGAAGAACATGGTCTCCAGCTCACCTTTGAAGAATTTGTTACCACCGCTTGCAACCTCTACCTCCAGATGCAGGATAAGACCCTCACAGAAGAAGAGGATGAATGTGCTTCCAAGAAATTCTTTTGATTTGTTCTGGCAGGTCACACTCAAGTCGAGAATATCCCAAGACATGTTACTCTCAATGCTTGTCAAGGCCTTCAACAACCTACAGCCTATGAAATCACAAGGGACTATGACTCCCTCATTGGTGTTTCAATGGACTTGCCCTACAGGGCTCATTTGGCCCTCAATCCTGTCCTTCCTTTCAAGGATACTTTGATCAAACCCAATCATATGAAATCCCTTGTGTTCAGAGATGTAAGTAATACCTCCCTTTCTGTTCACTGATGAAACATGGTCATGTCATTAACCTAAACATCACATTTAGGGCAGTACTCTTTTCGTTCCCATGTTCAAGATTCCCAACTTTGCCTTCGCCAAGGTTGCAACACGGTTCTGTGATCCATGTCTTCTTTCCACGCATGTACTGCAGAAATGACTCCCCACTTATTATGCTACCACTTTGCACCCCACCGCTCTGCAAGCTCTTGGGTTGAGAGATGTCCCCCAAGCCCTCAGTATTCTCTGTTCACAGCTCTATGATCACACTGACAGGCTGATATTGGTAGTGGGGCAGCCAGTCACCATCTCTCCACTCCCACTCATGGGCATTAAGATGTGCCCTGTCATAGTGTCTAGTGAGGGTCATCCAGACTTCTGAGCATGGGTCTGCCATAGTAAGGGCAAGGGGATACTTTGGCCTTGGAGTGAGAGGAGCCTGGCCCTGGTTCCCTTCATAGGTCATGGCAACACCAGCACCCAGCCTGTCTGAGTGGGTGGCTGGGCTTGGGCCACAATCAACAGCTGGGCCCACTGGTACTGGCACAATAGGGGTAATAGCAGCTTGCCTCACATCAATGTCCTTGATCAAGCCAATTTCACTCCAGGACCTGAGGGAGAGTAGAGCATGGACTGACTGGTTGGACAGCCAGTTGTGGACATGTGAGAGGAGATTCCAACCATGACTGAAAAGTTGCTCAATGTCAATGGATGTAGCTATGTAATTAAATCAGTACCATACACCAATTAATGCATTCATAAAACTACTTGCCAGGGATAGTAAGATAGTCAATTGCCATATAAGAGAGTTGTGGAAAGGTTGCATGGTACTCTAGCCACCATGTAATAGCATTCTGCATGTCCTCGATAGCCATGGTCAGATAAGTATCTAGCTTGTTATGGGATAACTTAGGTGTAGGCTTGGCAAGGCATGAAAGGTTGTCAAAAATGTTCTTGGATACCATTGGCTCATCTACCACATGCTCATCATCCACCTTGGTACTCACTGCTGTTATCTATGACATATATTCAGGTTCATATCAGGTTATTTATGATTTTTTACCTTGTCTGATATACTGAACTCTGTTAGAATATTTGCAAATACTTCCACTAGGTTCACTCCATTGTGTGACTGCAAACAATGTGATTAGATTGGTATCATGGTAAGTACTTATCTCACATCTTTACAACCTCAACAATGTCAAGTACAAGCATGAGCGGCTTACTCCCATAAATCAGGTGCACTGTAATCACCACAAATGACTTGTGGTTGGGGGATGTTCAAGCATCTGTCACAAAACTAAGTTCCCCCTCATATTCCTGGTAAATAGAATAAAATTTTGTGCTGCAGATACAATAAACTGACTTACCTGTAAAATTTTAGCAATCTGTTTGCACACATTTACAAAAACAAGTCAGGTGTCATGTGAGACTGTCAAGGGATGAGGTATGTAGTAATCTGGCCTTCCCATCTTCATCAGACATTGGAATCCCCTGTCACTGACAATGTTGAATGGTTGCAGGGTTTTTGAAACCAAATGCACAATTTCAGCACTAGAAAAACTAATCAATTATCATCATACTGACGCCATTACACCATACTGTGTTTCTGTGCAGGTGTGCTGCTTGTGTGAGTAAGTGATCTTTCCCTTCCCCTTTCATTTGAAGGTGGCTAATATATGTAGATCTGTTTTTTGTATGATCTCTGATCAGGTCTCTTGCTACCTCAATGTCTTTGACCTTCACAACCTGCTTCAAGATGTCCTCTCCCCAGCACAAACAAATGTGCTTGTGCATGTTGCCAGTTGATGCTTTATTGGCCTTATCAAGGAAACACTAAATCTTGTGGTCACAGCCCTTTGCCAGGCATTTGAAAATGTGACAGTGCCAATTGTCAATGTACGTAATGTTGGGCATTGGGTCAAAAAAGGTATAAACAGGTAAGTTCCAGTCTTTTATCATATGTGCTGTGGTATTATTAGCAATATCATTGAAGTAAATGTTTCGAGACCCTTACCAAGCTCATCATCTGAAGTTTCTTCAACCCCTTTGTTGTCATCCATTTTTGACATTTTTACCCTCTTCTTTTGTGCCAGCTTCATGCCTGTTGTTACGTCGTTAGACGTATACTACCTCTAAAGATGAGGACTAGATAGGCCTGCCCGAGGAGGATAGTGTCTGTGTTCAAGTCTCCGTTGAGAGAGACTAAGTGGATAACTAGAACGGCGTCGAGCAAACTGTCTTCGATACCCTGAGCAGCGATTCGAGTGATCACGTAGGCATCGCTCTGTAGAGAGTCGACGAGATGAGTGAACCCTGAAGACAGTGCTTCAGTTAGAGTGTTGCTTACTGATGTAAGTCGACCAAGGAAGTCTTTAGACTAGGTCAACCGAAATTGCCTAGGACACAACAAGGCCGAGTTACGGGAGAGCGGTTATGAATTCAAGTGTGATCAGGTACAGGGTAGAGGCTAGTACACTCGAGAGAACTAGCGTAAGGAACAGGAGTACTGGTCGTATGGTTTAAATAGTGGTAGGTTCGGCGCATGGACCAAGATGAAAAGGGAAATTGAAAAGTCGTACGATATACGAAAGCCAATCAGAAATCAGAGGTCATATCGTACGATTAGAGAGCCAATGAGAAAAGACGAATGAGAAGTCGTACCACTTGTACGAGCTTCCAATAGGAAGGTGAGATCCTGTATCCAAAAGAGGATCAGGATTAGTAATACATGTCGATGAAGGACGAGACAGCGAGTCGCGGTACAAGGAAGAAAGAGAAATCGTAACAATACCCCCTTTGTAAGGGTTGAATCACCGATATAACCCCTCAGAATTCGCCATAAGCAGCTCCCGGGGATCCACAGTCGTTGGCATCGCCGACTGGGTCGTAGTAGTTGTCGCCATAGTCATTAACTTCCTTCACTGGTTCTTCTCGAGCTTGTCGCCTTCGACGTCTGTTGGAGCGGGGAGGAGGGGGAGGTGGCCTTCTAACAGGCTCATTGGGAATGGGACGTCTACCTCGCATGGAGGATGCTGAGGAAGATGTTGAAGTTGTTGTTGTACGGCGAGAGGGTCGAACGCGAGTACGCATTGGGCAATCACGTTGCGCGTGTAGTGGACCCCATTGGTGACAAATGGGGCATTGGTAGTGGGGACATTCTGCTCGGATGTGGCCAAGCGAGTGGCACTGAAAACACGTCTCGGGATATCGTGGGTCCAACCTGGGCAACGGGGCATCTCCAGTTAATGCTAACTGTCCCAGCGTAATATTCCTCAGACGGGTTCGCAAATCTAATTCCGTCAACTCCAATGCACGGATAGTCTCGCTGTCTAAAGGGGAACTGGAAGCTGAGATGGATGACGGTGTACGTGGGGCGGGGACTCCGATGCTAGGGATAGGTGTGTTTGCTTCTTCAGCAAGCTGTCTCAGGTAACGATCAAGGTCTTCAAGGAACTCGAACATTCCTAACTGGTGTAGGGCAAGGGAGATATTTAACATCGCTTCCTCGTGCACCGTCCCGATGGTGCGAATTGTCCAAGACTGAGGTGCTTCCACTGCTAAGGTCGCCGGAAGGAAAGCGAGGCATCCTATTTGTAAATAGGCCCGATAGAGGGCGTATAAAGGGGAGTCCATGTCTAGGTGGGCCCCGATGGGCACGGCAAGACATGAGTCGCGCATCAGATCTGCGAACCGATCCATTTCTGCTGGTTCGGGGAAGGAGCTACGGAGGCGGTGAGTGTGGACTGGTAAGTCAACGGATGGAATTGGGGTGATTAGTTCCGGCACTGGGGAAGGGGTAGGGCTTTGTTCGGGGTATACCCGTAACCAAGGTTGGGTGGCATCGTAGTTAGACAGCCATCCGGATTCTGCGACGTTGGACATAGCGTCGGGCTCTGGAGACCCAAGGCGCGTTGTTTGTGTGAGCGATGATGGGGAGGAGATGGTGACGGAAGGGGAGGGCTCGGGGACGTTGGAGCAAGGGGACATTGTTTAGCGAGTTTGAATGTAGTAGAGTCAACGACGAGAAGTAGACGGAGTCTGCGTTTTCTGGGGGTAGAGGTGGAGCTTTTTATATGTGTTGAGGATTGTTTTCGCGTGTTTGAGGTTCTTTTCGGGTTCCCATGAATCTTCCTCTGCGGTGTATCCTTTCCATCGAACCAGGTACGAGAACCCTGGTCCAGACCTTTTGTGGCGTAAGATCCGTTCAATTTCGTATTCTTCTTTGCCTTCTATAAGATCCGGAGGTGGAGTCGGGAAATTCCGTCCATGAACGGCATTCTCGCGATAAGGCGATAAGAGAGAAGCATGGAACACGGGGTGAATTTTCCACGTTTTGGGGAGACGGAGTTTATAAGATAAAGGCGATAAGACTTCCACGACTTCGAAGGGTCCTTCACGTTTTGATGCGAATTTTGGGGCGATGAGGTCTCGGTGGAGATTACGGGCTTCCAACCATACTTTGTCCCCTTTTTCGAAGGGTTTGAACTTCCTTCGTATCCTGCTAGCCATCGTTTGTCTTGCGAGATCGTGTGCCGCTAGGGCCTCGTCCCTTTGTTGTTTTAACATTCGGAGCCTAGTTTCTACAGCGGGGAGTGGGGAGTTCGGGACGACATCGGGTAAGGAACGGGGTTCATATCCCATCATGAGATAGAACGGTGATTGCCCTGTAACGGAATGAGGGCGATGATTGTGAGTAAACTCCGCTTGGGAGATATGATCAGCCCAGGATCCAGGGTCTTCCTTGCAAAAGATGCGAAGGTACGTTTCGATCTCTTGGTTTACTCATTCAGTTTCTCCGTCGGTTTGCGGATGATAGGCGGTAGACAGTGCGAGGGTGTATCCGAGGGCTTTTCCAAGTTCCTTAGCGAATGCGGATGTGAATTGTGGTCCTCTGTCAGAGATAATTTTGTCGTAGAGGCCAAAACGACGATATACTTTGTGATAGAACAGTGTGGCTATTCCTTCAGCGGTGACAGTTTTCTTGGTAGGGCATAGAATTACCCCCTTTGTAAGCCCATGGTTGACCACGACCAAAAGGGAATCGAAGCCGTTAGACAGGGGTAGGTCGGTAATGAGATCGCAAGAGATCTGTTGAAAGGGGCGAGTGGCGTGTGACTTAATCGGGGTTAAGGGGGGAACGGTAGGGTGGGTATTAACTTTGTTTTGTTGGCACGTAGCACAGCCTTCAACATATTTTTGGACGAATTGGGCTAGTCCTGGCCACCAAAAGTCTGTGGCGACAAGTTGTCGTGTTTTGAGGTACCCGGGGTGTTCAGCGGTGGTATGGTCATGACATCGTTGGAGGATGTCATGACGAAGAGTTCCCGTGGGGGGAACGTAGACACGTCCTTGGTAGGTAAGAATTCTGTCCCTCGTTTGCCAGTCAGAGAGTCGAGAGTGAAAGGTGAGCGGAGTGTCGCTATCAATAGATTGGAGTGTCTGGAGTACCAGGGGGTCATCCATTGATGCCGAGGTGATTTCATTCGCCAGTGACGAGTCGATGAGCTGGACGAATAGGGATGGGGGAAGTAACGTTACTTCTGCGTTGTCTGGGCTTCCTTCCTTAGGGAAGAAGTCAGGTCGGCGAGATAGGGCATCCGGTCCGACAAGGAGTTTTCCGGCAAAGTGGGTCATTTTCAGATCAAAATCGCTTAGGTCAAGAAGCCAGCGGGCTTGCCGGCGATTGAGGATGTGTGCGGACCGGAAGTACGTAAGGTTTTTGTGATCAGTAAAGACTGTCACAGGTATTGCCGATCCTTGGAGATAGTGGTGCCACGTCTTGAGGGCGCGGATGATAGCGAGAAGTTCTCTGTCATAGATGTCATAATTCCTTTCCGCATCTCCGAAGGCTTGGGAGAGATAAGCACAAGGGTGCCATTCGCCATTGGCATCAGCTTGGAGAAGGATTGCTCCAGAGGCAACCAGGGAGGCATCAGTTGCGATAGCGAACGGTTTGGTTTCGTTGGGCATGGCAAGGACTGGTTTAGACATGAATGTGGCTTTCAAGTCGTCAAAGGCAATTTGACATTTTGTGGACCACAGGAAGGTGACGTTCTTTTTGGTCAGGTCCAAGAGGGGTCGTACGATATTGGAGTAATCCGCAATAAAGCGGTGATAGTAGTTGGCGAACCCAAGAAACGACCGTACCTCTTTTACTGTTCTCGGTATCGGCCACTCCGCAATGCCGTCAAGTTTGACCAGGTCCATGGCTATCGTTCCTTCTTTGATTACCATTCCTAAGTATTCCACTTCTTTGGCGTCGAACGTGCATTTTTCTAATCGGAGATGGAGATCTAGTTCCTCCATTCGTTGAAGAACTCGTTTGGTCCGCTTGTCGTGGGTTTTCTGATCTTTGGATGCTATGAGGAGGTTGTCCATGTAGATTACAAGCCATTCTTCTGCGATCATGTCTCTAAATAAGTCATTCATAAACCTCTGAAACGTGGCGGGGGAGTTCATCATTCCGAAGAACATGACCATTGGTTCGAAGAGACCCCTATGAGTGATGAACACTCCTTTCCATTGGTGTCCGTCTTTGATTCGGACATTATTGTAGCCCCATCGCACATCGAACTTAGTGAAGATGCATTGCCCTTTCAATTTGTCAACGAGGTCGGATATGAGGGGAAGGGGATAAGCATCTCGAATGGTATGTTGGTTAAGATATCGGTAGTCTTGGCATGGTCGGAGTTTTCCATCCTTTTTGTTGACGAAGAAGAAGGGAGCGGCTTGGGGGGAATTAGAAGGTCTTATTTTTCCTGCGGCTAGTTGTTCATCAACAAATTTGTCGGTGGCTTCCCGTTCAGTGGGATTTAAAGGGTACACCTTTCCTACCTTCGGAACAAAGGTTTCCTTGGTGTTGATTTCGTGATCATAGGGGCGGGAAGGCGGAAGTGTTCCGGCTGTGGGTTCCGCGAATACTTTAGCAAATTCTTTAAATTTTTCTGGTATCTCCGCTTTCGGGGTGTTCTTATAGGCCAGCGCGGCCAGTTCCGTGGCCGTGGTAAGTTTGGCTACTGTCCCTGCGGGTAAGAAACGGGATCCATGTTTGACAATCCATCCGATGGTTTGAGTGGTGAGGGCTTTGACGATAAAATTGTCAGGGGCGTCATACCCTAGATAGTTGTAGAGTGTGTCGGTATGTTGTACATAGACTTGGTTCGGTGGGGGTCGTAGTCGTTCATTGTTTCGGTGGTAATCATGTTTATGAAGGGTGAACAACTCCTTCGATTGGTCCTGGCTTTCAGCGATAACGAGAGTTTGGTTTATCCAATTGATAGATGGGTTTACCTCCTTGAGCCAGGGCATTCCAAGAATAATATTTTCTCGCCCACAGTTCATGACGAAGAACGTGTGTTTGAGAGTGATCCCTCCGATGTCGAGGAACAAGGTGGTGGTGAATTTAATATCCCCTTCTTTATTTCTTGTTTGATTGACATTTCGTACGACGAGGGGTGTCTGTAGGCGAGTGGTCGGGAGTCGATGTTTCTTTACGAATTCCCAGTCTATGCATGAGATATCAGCCCCGCTATCGATAAGGGCTCGGGTGTCGACGGCTTTGAGATTTCTGTCCGGTATGAGTATCTGCACAGGTAACTTCATGGATTTGGCAGTGGATACTTTTACAAGACGGGTACTCGGTTCCTTAGGTACCTGCGTTGAACGGGTACCTTTGTTTAAAAATCCTTGCGAAACGTAAACCGGACTCTTCGTACGGTTTCTTCTTCTTCCTCGTCTTTTACTTCCCCCACCTTAGCCGTTGTTTCTTCCACTTTTCTCACCTGAGGAATCGGGGGTAGACTCTTCACCTTGTTGTCCCTAAAGTGTGGGCAGTTGTGACTGCCATGTCCTGGCTGCCTGCATCTGAAACAAAGATTCTCCTTAATGCATCAGGCCTTTTCTTCGGGGGTGAGACATGTTACTTTGACAGCGTCAACGTCCATTGTGTTAGGGTCTCGGGCGGGGATAGATCAAGGGGGTGGTTTATATGTCGCGAAGGTGGGTTTTGGGCGATGAAAAGCGATCTCGTCGCTTCGTTTGAATTGAGTTTGGAAGTGGGTTACTTTCTCGTACCACTCATCAATGGTTTCCAGGGTTTTCTCCATGGTATAGACTCGTCTCATAAGCGATGGGGGAATCCCTGCGGCAAAGTATCCGATTAGGACTGCGTTTTCTGTTACTTGGGTGAGCGCTACGTTGTTCTGGAACTGGGCAATGTACTCGGTCAAAGAAGGGGAGTATACCCCTCTCTTTCCCGTAGGATTCATTCAGGTGGTCGCGAGCCACGAGATAGCGTTCCCTTGAGTGTCGTGGTGTTTGAACGCCTTTTTAAAAACTGTCTCGAATTCGTCCCATGTTCCAATGGAGATGGTGTTTCCTGAGATAGCTTTTGCTCGGAAGGTGGATGCCCATGTAAGGGCAGATCCTTTGGTCATATGCGACAGGGCGAAGGCTACTTGTTTGCCATTGTTGTCGTATACTTGTACGTTTACCGCTAGATAGAATCGTACCAAGTTTAGCCATGGTATGGCTTTAGTGTAGCTCCCGTCGAAGGGTTTGGGGGCTCCAAGACGAAGTTTGGTGGGTTTGGCTGGAGTAGCCATGGAAGAAGTCGGGGGAGGGATAGGAGGAGGAAAAGGAGGGTTTGGGAATAAATTGGACACGTATCTTCGGGAGGAAGTTGAAGATGGTCCTGGGACGGAAGGATGAAGAGGGAGGGGTGCGGTAGAGGTTGGAGACGATGGGGCAGAGGGTAAAGTGACAGTCTGAGATAGATCAAGAGCAAGGTCCGCTACCTCAGTTTGTTCCTCGGTAGTGGTAACAGGGATGTCGGGTTCTTCGTCAGATAATGATTGCGATGAACTAGAGGATTCTTCCGGTACAATAGCCGGTGGTTGGGATCGAGAGCCAAGGCTCCAGAGGGAGCCTGTGTTACGAGGTGGGAGGGAAATGGTGGAGACGCACGCGGTGGTCACTCCGTAGACACGCTAGTTCTATTGTTACGTCGTTAGACATATACTACCTCTAAAGATGAGAACTAGATAGGCCTGCCCAAGGAGGATAGTGTCTGTGTTCAAGTCTCTGTTGAGAGAGACTAAGTGGATAACTAGAACGGCGTTGAGCAAACTGTCTTCGATACCCTGAGCAGCGATTCGAGTGATTGCGTAGGCATCGCTCCGTAGAGAGTCGACGAGATGAGTGAACCCTGAAGACAGTGCTTCAGTTAGAGTGTTGCTTACTGATGTAAGTCGACCAAGGAAGTCTTTAGACTAGGTCAACCGAAATTGCCTAGGACACAACAAGGCCGAGTTACGGGAGAGCGGTTATGAATTCAAGTATGATCAGGTACAGAGTAGAGGCTAGTACACTCGAGAGAACTAGCGTAAGGAACAGGAGTACTGGTCGTATGGTTTAAATAGTGGTAGGTTCGGCGCATGGACCAAGATGAAAAGGGAAATTGAAAAGTCGTACGATATACGAAAGCCAATCAGAAATTAGAGGTCATATCATACGATTAGAGAGCCAATGAGAAAAGACGAATGAGAAGTCGTACCACTTGTACGAGCTTCCAATAGGAAGGTGAGATCCTGTATCCAAAAGAGGATCAGGATTAGTAATACACGTCGATGAAGGACGAGACAGCGAGTCGCGGTACAAGGAAGAAAGAGAAATCGTAACATCTGTATTGTTTTTCTACTATGTAGGCCTTTCTAGGTTGTTTTCCATCTCATCCTTGGTGTTGGATTCCATTCAGGCATGCTTCTCCATGGTTTTCACACACCCTGAAGCATTTGTTACCTCCAAGTTGGTAACCCTTGCCTCTGCTTTGCTTGGGTTCCCACTGTGTGGGGTGGTATTGCTCTAAATGGGGATGTGACATATTGTCATATCCATCTCCAACCCCTATTTCCCTCCTCCATTAATACTTCCACTCTGCTCCAAACTAACTCTGGTTCACCCTCACCCTAGGCCAACAGGACTTCCTTTAGAGTTTATCTCCTCTGTATCAGACCTCCATCATACTGCTATTTGACCTCTATTCCACATGCATCCCATAAATACCTTACTCCCTTCCAATCTCTGTTTCACATGTACTCCTCTGTTCCTCATTCTTAACCATATGTAATTCCTGTCTCATCTCTCTCCACATGTCCTCATACTTATCTCATTCCTTACCACATGCTTCTTTTGTTCTGAACTCTGAACTCTGATCTAAATTCCTACTATATAACTCCTGTCATTACTGCCATGTAACCTCAGTACAAATATCAACAATAGTCACTCCTTCTCACTCTTGTCCCTCCTCACTTCTTGACTCCTCAGCTCCTCCTACCTCAAACCTCTACTCCTCCAAAATTGGGACAACAAGTCTAGGCAAGGGTGCAACACACAAGTCCTGCACCAAGTCCTATACATACCCCATCTGCATCTGCATCAGACCTCCAGTCCGTCCTGAACTCACCTACCTCTACCTCCTCAGTTCTGTCCAGACTTTCTACAGACCTGAATGTGGAGGAACTGGACTTGACACATAATGTATGTATCAAAGTAAGTCATTTGCTGAGTTTGATTACAAGATTGAGTACCTTGTTGGCTGTCTCAGCCTTCTTAGGTCTGGAAGTTTTCACACAACTGGCAGCTATGGCATTTGCTGTGATGAGGGCTTGAAGCTTCTCCATGGGATGTGAGATGCATTTTGGAAGCATGATGGATAACAAGGGAAAATTGATGGGTCATATTCCAGATATATCCACTCATAAAATGAAATTTTCATGGTACTTTATAGTTCTTGCAACAATCCAAAATAAACAGGGCATATGAGTGGTAAAATAGGTAGTACATCACGGGTACAGGGGCAAAGGCACACAGGATACACAGATACATGGGTGGCCAAGGGTCAACCCAGACCTGGACCTGTGCATACCCCTACCCCTGACCCATCATGGGTTACCCACACCTGTGCAGAACTCTACTCTGCACTCACCACCTGCTGAACCAACTGATTGGCAAAGGCATGGAACTGTGGAGTGTTGAATGGGTAAAACTGGAAAATGGGAAGCTGAGAATATCAGAAGTAGAGAGGACAGCACCATCCTGAAGCAGAATAGTGCAGAACCAAGTGAGGATGGAGAGGAACTGCTTCAGGATGATGTTGATCACCAGTGGTGATGTGTGAACATGACCCTGCAGTTCTGCCTGGGCTGACTCAACGAAGGGAAAGATCTGGCTGAGGAAGTCTTGGGGGGGAACTGGAGGCACCACAAGCTGATCAGCAGTTGCTTGAATGCCTGGCATGTCAGTGACTGGCAACTCACCAAGGCAGCCATGTGGGAGTGCATACTTCTTAGGATGATGGCTGTTGTACATCATGGCTCCTAATAGCACATCCAGGGGAAATGTGTGATCATAGATAGAATTGAATAAACCACTCTCATTCCATCTGCTAAGGGCCTTGGTGCCACTCATGCTGGCACCATGCATGTGCACAGTCAAGGCTGCATAGTGGCAGCCCACATGGGTCTTCTTTGTGATGTCAATGTTGTTCTTCTTATGCATAAGATGCACTTGTGATGGTCTGTAGGCTCATACACTGTTGTCAGCACAACACCACCAGGTCTGGGGGGGCTCACTGTTGTACAATATCCCCTTTGTGGTGAATCCAGTATAGAAAACATAGTGGGAGTACCACTCCCACTGTCCATACTTACCATACTGCTTGTTGGTGAAGTCAGGGCAAAGTATTGCTTGGGATAAGAAAGAATGACTGGGGATCCAATCGACTAAAGTTCTCTTATTCTTTAGATATAGTATAGCCTTGTCTATTGTTTGATCTGGTAGATATAGTTGTCTTATCACCAGCTCATTAGTCAGATTGGCCCCAGAGGATTTGATCAGCATAGAGATATCTCTAGTGTTTCTATAGATCATATTCCTAAATGAATGACAACAGGTCTATAATACCTGTGCTATTGCCTACCAACAGGAAATCAGGTGCATGGATCAGGCACAATCGGGCACATGTGACGAGAGATTTCACATGCATAGTAGTACTTGATATAGCCTCCTTTTGCCCTAAGCACTGCCTAAATCCTTCTAGGCATGCTCTCAATCAACCTTTAATACTCCTCAGCTGATATCTTCTCCCACTCCACCTGAACTCTTTTCCACAACTTATGAATTCCCTTAGGGGGGTGTTCATACTCTGCAAGCCTCCTCTTGAGATGACCTCAAAGATGTTCAAGGGGGTTTAGGTCAGGAGACTGTGTAGGCCATACCATAGTAGGAAAATCCTGCTCCTCCAGCCATTTCTTGACCTTTTTACAGGTATGGTTGGGGTCATTGTCCTGCTGAAAAATGGTGTTAGAAGGATTAAGACCATAATACTCCAGGGTTTGCTGGAGTTCATCCTTCAAAATCTGAAGATAGAGGTCACCATCCATCCTACCATCCTGATGGCAAAGCCAACTCCCTGCCAAGTCATACAGCCCCACATCATGAGAGAACCTCCTCCAAACTTGAGGGTTTCTTGCACCAGCCTATCACTAAGCCCCTCACCTGCCTTTTTCCATGCCCATTTGCGTCCATCTGACCCTAGGTGATTGATTTTGGTTTCATCAGACCATATGACCTTCTTCCAGTCCTCCATTATCCAATCCTTGTAAGTATAAGCAAAGTCCAAGTGAGCCTTGGAATGTCTAGCAGAGAGAATGGGGTGTTTGGACTTGACCACAGCCTTCATACCAGATTTCTTCAAGTGAAGATGAACTGTATTGGCAGAGAGGGGCTGATTGATGATATTGATAAGAGCTTTGGTCACTTGGACAGCATTTTCAGCTCTGCCAAAGGTGATGAGATGCTGGGCATAACAGATGTTGATAGGGGAAAGCTTGGAAGGACAACCTTCAATAGCCTTTGGAAGTGCAGAATGATTCTTGGAATGAAGCCTGGATATGGTAGCAGGACTGACACCAGTTTGCTTGACAATATCTTCACCAGAGCAGCCAGCATCAAGCATGAAAAGAATAGTGCTTTGTTGAGCAAGAAAGAGTGATCTGACCATGATGGTGGATGAGAATGAAGAGGCATGTGAACTTTTTTAAACTCAGACATAATGTTTATATGTGTATCTTTGTTTGTACAAACAAATAATAGTCATTATCATTTGATTTGACCAAGACCCTAGGTGTCAATTGAAAAGTGAAAGAATCCTTTCAATGGTATTGCTGATATGAATCAATCATATCTCTGCATCCACTGGACCAAATCACATGACCCAAGGATGGTTTTGTAGCCAAGAGCAAGTACTTTGTTTGGTTTTACCAAAGCTAAGCGATATTCCCACCCTTGTTTGCATTGCACTTTGCGTGCCATGTTTAGGCCAAACATTGAAAGGGTTTTTGGAGTCACTATATATTCATCTTTAGTGACATGCTGGAGGACCATGAACAGCACCTCCAAGTCACATTTTAGATTCTGAAAAAAGCAGCTTTCTTCCTCAAAAGGGAGAAATGTGATCTCTATGCTGAGAAACTTGACTACCTAGGTCATCTCATCAACAACAAGGGCATTCATGCTGACAAGGACAAGGTATCCGAAATCCAAAGCTGATGTATGCCAAGATCACTGAATGAAGTCCAACAATTCATTGGACTCATTGAATATCTGGCATAGTTCATGCCAGATATATTAGTGTATACTACACTCTTGATGGGAATACAAAGAAACAGACACCTGTTTAAGTGGAGAGAAGTCCATGATTGATGCTTCCAGACAATCAAGGATCTGGCATGCAAATATCAAATACTTAAACCAATTGATTCAAGTAAGAATGAGCCTATATGGCTCATGTGTGATGCTTCCCTTTATGGAGTGGGTGCACTGTATGGGCAAGGGCCTAACTGGAAAACCTGCTGCCCAGCAGGCTTCATGTTCAAAAAACTGAGCGATGCTCAGCAGAACTACCAGACATTTGAGTGAGAAACACTCACTATAATTGAGGCACTGCTTAAGTGGGAGGATAAACTCCTAGGATTCAGATTTATAATCATAACTGATCATGAGGCACTTGGGTACCTCCAAACACAGTGTAAGCTGTCCAGCAGACAGGTCCACTGGGTTGATTATATATTGCAGTTCAATGTGACAATGATCTATGCCAGAGGTTCTGAGAACCAAGTAGCAGACTGTCTATCCTGATATTATGAAAGGGAAGAGGGAGATGATTCCCTCAACAAGGAAATCGACTAGGCAAATGTGGTTATTCACTTAGACCCAGAAGGGGATGACCTTCCCCAAGACCAATGGCTACAGCTAAAGGCTATGGCCATTGAGGAGGTAGGCCCTTGGAAAAGTACTCACCTTGCTGAAAAGTAAGAAGCACATATACTGAAGGCATAGGAAATGGCATCAGCAGCAGAAAGGACAGCTGAGAACACTCCCCACATGAATGTGAGGGAGGACCCTACAGTTCTCGAATCTGCTGGGATGTCCAAAGTCCCTCCAGTAAAGTATAGAAATCAGCCCAATCTTCTCAAAACAATCAAGAAAGGGTATAACAAAGAACCCTTTTATGTTAAAATCATGGCTAACCCTATCCATTTCCTGCTTTTCTCAGTAAAGAATGATGTTATCTTCACCAAGAATCACAGGGGAGAGGAGGTTCTGTGCCTTCCTTATGCAAAATACAAGGGCGACACAGTAATCGCCATGATTATCGATCAGAGTCACAGAACTCTAGGGCATTTCAGTACATTAAGGACAGCAGACTTCTGTCAATCATGCCTGATCTGTCAAACCACTAAGGGCAAAAACCAACTACCCCAAGGGCTAATGCACAGCCTACTGATCCCAAAAAGACTGTGGGGATCCATTGCCATGGACTTTGTAGGACCATTCCCACCGAGGGATACGACTACCTCTAGCAGTATCTGTAACCCCCATGGTGATGCTGCCCCAGTCCAAGACATGAGAAAAGATTATCCTCAACATCAAAACCCTCATGCTTTTGCAAGGAGCACCACTCCTCAATGCCCCAGTCAATGAATGGGTAGCATTCATTGAACACTGCCAAAAGGCTTGTCTGAAGTATAAGGGACTCTGAAAGATATTCCTTAGAGAAATCAGGCTCTCCACTGACCCAGAGGACAATGACAATGAAGCCAAACTCAGCACCCCCTTATGTAGGGCAGTAAGGGGATTCCTTCTCATGGAGTGATTGGCTCCTGTCATCAGAAAAAGGTCTGGCAATAGGCCATTGTGGCTTTGAGGGCTTATCCACCTCCTTATGGTACCTGGAAGGCACTACTCACTCATTGAATGGGTAGAGGCTGCATCTGTTCAAGATTGCCCCACATAGTCTGGACTGGCCAGTTTACCAACCAGGCCACCCCAGCCAACATCATGGTGTATGTTGCTACTAATGGCATTTCATTCCAAGATGCCAACGATGTCATCCATTGGGTGCACCATGCAGCCCATGAGTGGGTCAACCACATTGACAGTTCTGGAGGATTTGAAAACCCTTCAATAGCCACCCTGTTCAGGCCTATGCAGTGAGAGCTGTCACTCAATGTCAACTCCAACTCCCTTGGTCACACAAGAGAGTGGTATACAGCCAAGGCACAGGCCCATGGTATGTCCCTCAAGGAGATGCCTCCACTGATGATGAACCTGAGCATTCCAAGGGATGACTCCCTTTGCATGCAATTTGGTGATGTGTTAGCCCTTTACAACCTCACTCTTTTCCCATCAAGAACTGATAAGTGGATGATGGGAACTCTGAGGGTCAAGCATCAATGTGAGGATAGGTTAGACAGGTGCATTCTTGCATCATTTCTTTCTATGGGTTCAACCCCACATCTATCATATGCTTGTGTCTATGTGGAAGTGTAATCCTTCTCGATTTCTTTTATTTCTCTTATTTTTATATCTTATGAACTCAGCTCCTTCTCATTCAATACATTGTACAGTACATTATACTTATGTTTTGTACATACTTACCTGATATAAACACTCCCTCTCTACCTGTTCTTTGCTCAAGTCATCTCCATCTCTAAATGAGGAGGGTATTAGGGACTGACAGCCCCATATATGGTACAATGGGAAACAACAGATGCATGTGATAGTAGTAATCACATGTGCCACAGTTAGTATATAAAATGGGGAGCCTCAGAACAAGCTCCCCATCATATAATCTTGTCATTACATACCATATACCAAATCCTATCAAAATTCAAGGTTCCAACTAGGACAAAAAGGGAGGTAACTCTGTAATGAAACTAATTGCTAGCACCAGCACAGTCAGTGGGAATACTCACTGAGTGTTTGACCAAGAGGGAGATAGTAGAGTGGATAGTTGGTAGTGGATCTGACTTGTAGGAGGTCAAGAGCTGCTTGGATTATACTGGGGGAAACCACCAGTTTATATACTACAGGAATGGTGTACGGACCATGTACCTAATATAGGTTTCACCTATGTATAGTGATGGTAGTGGAACACGATGGAACATTGTGGAAGGATTTATAATCCTATGACATCATGCCAAGAGAATTGGCTTACTAATCTATGCAATCCTATCAGCTATGAGTAATCACAATCATGTCATCATCATGTGATGTTCTAGACCTTTAGATAAGAAGTCTGAAGTAGAACGATCTAGACTGATCAACATGATTTCAACACTCCTCCTTATGATGAAGAATGCTCAAATGAGATCATTTTTATACCTGAACATAGAGTTTGAAACCTTTCAGGTGAGAGATTCTTGGTAAAAATATCTGCTAGGTGTTTTGCGGTTTTGATATAGAAGAGTTCAATTTTCTCTGTATCATTAACACATTCCCGAATATAGTGTTCTGGGAGTTCAATGTGTTTTGACTGTGCTTCAACTACTGGATTTGTTGCCAAGAACATTGCTCCTTTGTTATCAACATATAAAGGGACCTTTGGAATGTCAAATCAAAAAGTGATTTCAACCAGGATATCTGCCTTGCTGTTTCAGACATGGCTTTATACTCTGCTTTGGTAGACAACAAAGAAATTGTCTTTTGTCTCCGAGAGACCCAAGATATAGGTCCATTTGCAAGGAATATCACAAAGCCTGTTGTTGACTTTCATATTTCAAGATCCATGGCCCAATCAGAATCACAGAATGCCATAAATCCCAAATTAGATTTACCACTGAACTTTAATGCCATGTTCTTGGTTGAAGCCAAGTAACGGACAATATATAAAGCTCATTTATAGTGGTCTTCTGATGGGTTTGCAGAAAACTGTGACATTTTAATGACTGCGAATGCTAGGTCTGGTCTTGTTCCAAGCATAATATAGAGTAAAGATTCAATGACTGATTGGTATCATTGACAAAGTTCAGGATTAGGATTAGTATCGATTTTGGTTGGGTTATATCCCATTGGTAAAGGTGTCCTTGCGGACTTAGCTTTATCCATACCAAAATGTTCAATGACTTTTTCACCATATGCAATTTGATCAAGAGTTAGAGTTCAGTTTTTGCAATCACGAGTGATACACATTCCCAGATACTCTTTTGCTTTGCCTAAGTCTCAACAATCCCAGATCTTCATAAAAGCTTGTTTCTTAGCTTTCAACATTTTCTTGTTGTTGCCAGTGAAGAGAGCGTCATTGACATAGACGATGATGACCAAAATTGTGTCTCCTTGAATTAAAAAATAAACTCCTGCATCAGAAGTACATCTCGTAAATCCAAGTTTGATCAAGGACTTATGTAACTCTTTGTTCCATTGTAGGGATGCTTGTTTAAGGCCATAAATGGCTTTCTTCAAGTAACAAACCTTTGATTCCTGACCTTTCTGAAAATACCCTTCAGATTGTTCCATATAAATTTCTTCATTCAGTTTTCTATATAAGAAAACTGTTTTGACATTAAGTGCCTCGATATCCCAGTCTTTCAAAGCTGCAAGAGCAAATATGGTTCAAACAGTTTCAAACCGTGCTACTGGTGAAAAGATTTCTTCAAAATCAAGGCCTTGGATTTGCATAAATCCTTTGGTGACAAAGTGAGCCTTTTTTCAACCATCACTTTTAACGTTGAAGACCCATCTTCCTTTAATGGTCTTTTGTCCCAGTGGTTTATCGACAAGTTCCCAGACACCTCTTTCCATTAAAGAGTTATATTCATTGTTAGTTGCCTTTATCCAACCTTCTTGTTTGGATTTTGGAAGTTTCTTGATATCCTTAAATTGATTAGGACATCCTTCCACACTGAAAGCTTTAAAAAGAAGGTCTCGAGCAAATTGATTTGAGAATTGGTCTGATTGCATCCTTGATGAATTTCCTTGAGGTAAAGGATCCTTAAATGATTGACCCATGTCATCATCCTCATCTGATGAATCAGGAATAAAGAAGGGAACATTAGGTTCTCTTTCTCTTTCTGGTTGTTTTCCTTTATTAAAGATCTTTCGTATGAAATCCCTTTTCTTTTGTATTTCCTTCTCAATTTCAATGGGAGTTTTCTTTCCATATATTGAATCAGGTTTTACTTTAGGTTTCGGGGCACGATTAGATCTTCTTGTATCAGGGACAACAGGTCCATGAGGATGTTCATATTGTAAATAAGGTTCTCGTCTAGGAGGTTGAGGTACATAACCTCTCCTTTGAGGTTGTGGAGGATTTGGTCTAGGATTTGGTTCCTAAGGTGGTTCCTGATCTGGCTGGACTTCAGGTGAAGGTGTCTAGCTTAGTCATGTAATCCACTCTAGATTCATGGTCTCTTTAAAAGAAGTCTAAAATGTGAATATTATGATCTTTTCAACAAATCCAATAATGGTTCACTTCACCCATGTACTCTCGAGGCAAGACTGGCAACAACCAATATCTTACACACAAGTGAGGGTGAGGATGAGGATGAGGATGAGGGCAAGAGATGCAATGGCTGCATGTCCAGCAAAGGCAAAGATGGGAAAAACAGCAGCAAGGGTGAGATCTTGAGAGCTATCACATTGTGATGTTACATTATTTGGATTGTACCATCACTGAGTATTATTGAATAATAAGTACTGTATGTAGTCAGTACTGTAGGTAGCTCTATAGTAGTGGTAAGTACTCACCTTAGTGGTTGGGAAACCAGCTAAGGTGTCTAGCTATGAACCAAAAGTTCAAATACATGTCGTGCTTATATAATCTGGTGGCTATACTGCTGCACACTGTTTGCTAACTCCAACAAGTATGAATAGCAGGTATATGGGTCATGGGTCCACAGGTTGTTGAGGCCCAACCTATACCCATATCCACACATACCCATACCCATGCAGATCTCTATCCCTGAGAACTAAATTTCTCATTTCCTACCACAAATAGCCTTGATAAGAAGTTAAACAGTATTAGAGCTTCTGTCTCAAATTGTAATGCAAGATTATCAAGCCAAAAGCTTGCAATCTGGTCCATGTGAGCTTGAAAGATATTGAAGTTCCAGAAATCACCATTTGTACCAAGATCCTGTAGGTCTTGTATACACACACTTCCAAAAGCTTCACCAGCCTACTGGAGTAATGCAGCATTCAAGATTTGATGGCAAAAGTGTTGACAATGGGAATTGATGAGGAGAGAGTAGCAACCACCACTGGGTGGTTCTTGAATTGTGGCACAGTAAGGACAGTTATAAGGAATTAAGGCAATACAATGTCACCAGTAAAGACATCAAGTAGCTGGTGATAACAGTCCATGATCAAATGTTTGATTTAATCAGCTCACCACTAGTAAACACCAGTTCAACTGATCATATACTATATACATATGCATATTATAACAGGGATACCAAGAATAACAACAAGAAATATAACCCTAACCATAGCATTTTTCATGATTCTTTTCAATGTCCACTGGACTGACATTGCAATGTTTTGTGCCAACTGCTGTAAAGAGAGAAAGAGGATTAAAGTTGTAGGATTTGAATTTCTGAGTAAGTCGTGTGGTATGTACTAGTAGTGTAGTATCTAGCCTTGTCCTAATGCTCTAGTAGACTTTCTCCACAGCAGTGGGTAAAAGCATGCCTTTACCTGATTAGCATCATATCCATTTCAACTCCTATCCTCCTCCTTCATTACATCTCCACCCTACTCCAGACCATCAAACTAATATCCAACCTCTGTCCCACATGTATCCCATCAATACCACACACCCTTCCAATCTTTGCTTCACATGTACACTTCTGTTCCTCATTCCTATCTGCATGCAACTCCTTTCTCATCTCCTCTCAGTACATGTTCTTCTACTTATCTTGTTCCTTATTATATGCTTCTCCTGTTCTGAACTCCATACTCTGATCTGATGTCCTACTATATTACTCCTGTCATTACTGCCATATAACCTCAGTACAAATATCAACCAAAGTCACTTCTCCTCACTCTTGTCCCTCCTTGCTCCTTGCTTCTCACCTCTCCCTTATCTCCTTCTATCTCAAACCTCTGCTCCTCAGAAATTGGGACAATAAGTCTAGGTAAGGGCATGACACATAAGTCCTGCACTAAATCTCATATGTTACCCCTTTCTATATTTCTCCAATCCATGGTGCACTCACCTATAGTGATCCCTGGTCACTTGAGCCAGCAAAATTTACATGGCTTCCAATACATCACATCAATAACTAATTTAGATCAGATAGCTTAAATATCATTCCTCATACATGAACTATAGTACAAAAAAAATAGAGAGCATCCGTGCTGTGTGAATGTAGGATTTCTTTTGCCATGTTATTGCACATCCCCAGTCACTTGAGCCAGTCCAAAACTAGTATATCACCAGCTTATGTAATTATCTGCTGTACAAATGCCATCTTATCACTGCTCATCAAGATCACTGCTCTTACTCCCGCTTTCCTCCTCACAGTCACCACCATCCCTGTTGTTGTTGAAGACTGGCCTTGGAAATGGTCCCTCAAGTTTTCCAAGAACTGGTTTCTTCCAACCAACCCACTGCCCTTCAGTCTTTGCCTAGTCCTTTTCCTCATTCCATACTGCAAGTGCTTTTTGGTGTGCATGCCGACGAGCATTGTTTCTCTTGATGTGTAAGCCCTTTGCTTGTCTTCATATGGCCATCACTTCTGCCCGCTCATCTTGTCTTTTCCATTGAACCTCTTGACACCTTTCTTCTTCGACCTGCTTCTTTTCATTCTCAGCAACCTGATGGTAAGACTCATTGCTGGTCAAATATCTTGGCAGCCCATCTCCTATGAGTCTTGCTTTCTTCACCCTTCTGATATGTTCCTTTTCCTTCTGCACAGCCAACTGACCTTTTATTCTCGCACAGTAGACTGATTGGAGAACCATCGCTGACTGTGCCCAGAGTAAATCGGCTTTTATTGCATCTTCACATGTGTATGACTGACGCAGCACCTCTTAATAGGACTCCTCGACAGGATTTTTTAGGGCAGTGCACAGCAAAGCACGACTCCATTTGTGAGTTGGTGTCACTGGTGTTGGAACAAGTTCAGGAAGTGCATGATTGGAGGTTAGGCATTCTTTTTGCATGAGAAACGCAGCTGATGTTGTTTCCAGTGCTTCACAGATGTTTCTAGCAGAGGGCAGCAAGAAGGTATGTTGCTCAGGACTATCAGATGAGTCCAAATGCATTCACTTCATTTGGTACTGATGGATTGCTTTGGAAACCACATGAACTGGACTGGGTTGCAGTAGTGGCATGTGGGCTTCAATAGACATCTCCAAACTAGATGCCATCTTGTCTTTTGTCATGACAGTTGGATTGAATGGCCAAACACCAGTGACATGAAATGCAGATTGAATTATTGTGGTAGTGAGTGCTCGATGATGGGCACGAAGATAGTCCAAAACAAAGTTAGTCTTGTTAATTTTCTGTCCTGTCTCTGATTCAAATTTATCCCATTCTTGAGTCCAGAATTGTTTCAGTGATCCAAAAACCACAACATCAAGTCCTTGATATATGTGTGTTGCATGAGCTGGATAGCATAGTATGTGGATCATGTGTTCCCATGTGTAATCCAAGAATTCTTTTGTATAATGTGAGTTACAGTGACTCCAAAAACCGTTTCAATAACTAAGCCTAACATAGTGCATGAAGCGCACTGCAATCACCCGTGGGAATTTCGCTTAGGTATAGGGAGACGGAAGGTAGTACCTGCCAATGGCTACAAACTGAGCCAAACATCACGTGATTCGGTTCAGTAATGGCAGAGATACATCCATTTTAAAACTGGAACACCATTGGAACAGTTTTTGGACTTTTGTAATGATGAGGGTATCTGGTATATACTAGTACTTGGTATAGCCTCCTT
>JBBPOB010000051.1:0-39115 GCA_038091275.1 Tylopilus subfusipes
AAGGAGGTCACACAAAGTACTAGAATTGGGTGATTCTGTAGATTTGATACATAGTTACAAAAT
Source organism: Tylopilus subfusipes (assembly GCA_038091275.1). Lineage (NCBI taxonomy): Eukaryota > Fungi > Basidiomycota > Agaricomycetes > Boletales > Boletaceae > Tylopilus > Tylopilus subfusipes. Next base: position 64 of record JBBPOB010000051.1, read on the forward strand.
TGAGTCAATGACTTGCTAATTTGAATTGACTATATCTCCATGGATACATATTCAAATTACATCAATCCTTTTTTCACACATGGCCAGGAGCATGTGCTTCCCACCACCTACTTACACTTTGGCTCTATTTGTTCTTTCCCCTGATTTATATAACAAACACTTCAAAATCTCAAAACATTGACTCAATTTTGGAAGTCACTGTATCATGCGCCTGTCATCATGTGTGACTGTAGAGTGCTGTAATTATGCTGTAAATTTATGGGTGGCTGTGAGTTCCTGTTCCAAAATCAGAGATTTGCTAATGCTGGCTATAATCCATCCCTAGATTACCACTTGCTCACATCAAGATGGATGCTTCACCTGAAGCACTATCTCTGTGGCAGTGGCATGCCCTGCAATTCTGATAACCAAACTCTATTTGACAACTCAGATGACAAAGAAAACTCAGATCCTTTGTAGCATGCAAAGTCTTTCCTACTCTGCAGTACATCAAGTGTATACCTGCCCATGAGTTCCCTATAAAAAATCAAAGTACATCGAGCCTGAGTGTCTTTTCAACTTGTTGTAATTCTAATATAATTGGTAGATTTGCTTTCGTTTGCAAACAGCCCATCCTTAGGAGGGTAACATTGTAAGTATTGGCAATGATTTCTTCGACCATTGATTATACTCATAAGGGCTTGAAGGGTCTTAGTATTCATACATGTTTTTCTGCCATAGATGTTTTACTCAATGCAACAACTGCCTCACTTATCATTGCAGATATTATAGATGACAAGCAGGTTTCCTTTGATTTCAACTGCTGGATTCATTCCATAATTACCAGTAAAGCTTCTGCAGTTTATAATATTGCCTAACAAGCACCTTTCTGATAGAACAGTTTTCTTGATACTGCCTAGTTTGACATTGTCTAACCTGTCATCATTAATATTGTCAGCCTACAACTTTTTGTAAGGTACAACCCATTTTTGTCAGTACTAGTAGCTCATCAATCATGCATGCAATGTCTGATTATAAAGCTCCTGTGTCTTGAGAGTACCCAAAAGAATCCCTGCACTGCTCGAGTCTGAACCCATGCCCAAGGACAAGGATGAGCCTAAGGTGGTGGTGCGGGTTGAGTAGAGACAGGCGGCTGATGGATGGTGCTCGAGCACGTGTATGAGGAACATCAAGACATACAACTGTGCCAGCTCCTGTCTGCGCAATGTCCACACGAGGCTCTCCTGTGACAAGCAGATCTTGCCAGTAATGTCTTCCCCCATGCCTGTGTCTGCTGCCATCCATGCTGTGGTGGTGCATGGATCCAGTGCAGTGAACATGGGTGGGAGTGCATGTGCACACCAGAGACAATTCAGCTTGGGCTGTAGCATGAGAAATCATAGAATGTGCTTGGGAGGATGTCTGGGAGCCCGAGTTTGAGTACAAGGTTGATTGCAAGGATGGGGTGGGCATAGGCATCACAGGGGGTGTAGCGTATTGAATAATAAGTACTATATGTAGTCAGTACTGTAGGTAGCTCTATGGTAATGGTAAGTACTCACCTCAGTGGTTGGAAAACCAGCTAAGGTGTCTAACTAAGAATCAAAGGTTCAAATACACATTGTGCTTATGTAAGCCAGTGGCTGTACCACTGCACACCATTTGCTATCTCCAACACTCCCCCTCAAACGGAAGTGGGTCTACTGTAGTCAAATGAACAGAAAGGTGAATAGTAAAATTCCTGTCTGAAAGCTTCAATGAAATTCTGTACAAGGAATGCTAAATGTGGGTGAGTGATGCATCGTGAAAGTCTGTGCTTGTGCATGGTTACCTGATTAGGAAGGTCGCACCTTGGTTGCTTCTAGGTGCGCATGCTTGTCCTCAATTGACTCTACACTGTGGGTAGTAGAATATGTGAATTTCAGTGGCAGATTAATTGCATATTGACCAAGAGTTTAAAGGATACTCAGATGAATATCATTGGAAAAAAATCCACTGAAGCGACATTGATCCACTCTGACTTTCAGAGTATTTTCCCACTGAATGTCACTGAACCATCAACTCATATTCATGAGTCAACTCTCTTCATTTCAGCTGAAATTTCCACTAACTCTGACAGCTATATCCCCTAAAGTACATGTTCTCCTTCCTTGAATTTCGCCTGATTTCTCCATTGACTTTCAATGGATAAGTCAGTGTACCTAAGTGATCAACTCGGGTTCTGTCTGGTCTCATTCATGCTTGACATCACAGGTGATCAGATATACATCATTGTGCAGGACACAGACACAGGGCAGCAAATACAGATACAGTTGAGCAAAAAAAAAAGCGAGTGGGCATCGTGCCCTTGACTCCAAGTTGGAAGGCTGGGTTGAGCAAGAGCAGCAAATGGTACAGTTGAGCAAAAAAAAAAGCAAGTGGACATCACACCCTCAAAGGCAGGATTGAGCGAGGGCAGTAAACACAGGTACAGTTGAGTAAAAAAAAGCAAGTGGGCATTGCGCCCTTGAAGGCTGGGTTGAGGGAGGGCAGCAAGCACAGGTACAGTCGAAAAAAGTGAGTGGGCATCACACCCTCAAAGGCTGGGTTGAGCAAGACGACAGTGTGGCTGACAACTTCATGTTTTGGTACTAGCTAGGTCATCAACGGCTGGTTCTGTTAGGAAATACATGGTAGTGCAGGTTGAGCAAAACAATGAAAGATGAATGACATCTTAATTCTCCCACTCTTATGAGTAGGTTGTTTCTTTACTTGTGTCTTTTGTTGGCTATGTTGATTCTCTAGAACCACATAGTCATGGGAACCCTTGAATCTTGAAGGACCTGCTTTGCCTTGCTAAACAATGATGAGAGTGACTTGGAAGATGAACTGAACACATAACTACTAGGATCACACTCACATTGATGTTTGTCTTTGAGCTCTGTGTTCAAGTTGAAAGAAATATTGTGAAATTTTACCATGTTTCAACCAGAAAGAGTTCAAACTTACCAAGATTGTCCTACTAGTAGTATCTCATGAGGCAACACCTGCAAGTCGTTCAGCAGCAAACTTCTGGGTTGGGATCTCTTCAGTAGCTGCATCCATCTCTGAGTCCAGTTGGGTCGTATCATCCATGAAATTGAAGTCCTTGATCATTCCATTGTCATCAATCTCAAGTTGCTGCAATGCCCCTCCAATGTTGGCACTATATATCATGTTCTCATAGGCAAACTGTGGGTCGATGCACATATCATCTGCGATCAGCTGACAAGCAATGGTCAGAATCAAGACAAATTGAATAAACCACTCAGTGCTGAGAGGATAAAAGGATTTCGGTGATGTGGCTTCAACCTCCTGTATAATTGCACCATAGATCACTTCATATCCCATTGGGCCATAGCTGTACCAAGTGAGCATCACTGTTAATAATGATGCAAATTAGGCCCCACTAGCCTGGCTGAGATTTCTCTCAAATCATATCTGGAATAGCCCTATAATCAAGGGAGCTGAGGTTTACCAATGTGTCCTTGATGGATGTTCCTATTTTTGCTTGAACGAGGTCATAAACGAGGTGATGGAAAATGAAGTTTCTTTCCAGGTATTTTAGGTCATTACTGGTAGCAGCCCTAATGAGACTCTTGATTATATCTGACATCATTTGAATGCATCTGGGTAGGGCAGCAAAGTCAATAACCTCAGGGAAATTATTAGACTTTGCAATCTGGAGCATCCACAGCTTGTTTGATAGTTCCCGGCAGATGTCAAAGTTGACCTGTGCAAAACTCATTTTGTGAGTACCCTCAGCTACAAGCTCTCTGTGGTAGTGGATCAATCCTTTCAGTCTTGAACAAGGCTTGTTGGGAACAATGTCAGCACAATTCTCCTGTGGGCACATTGTGATCAAGGTGTTATTGGCTGCCATGGCAATGCTAAGCTTTATCTGAGAATGGTTGCATGATCAGTGGACTCGTCAACAATAGACTTGGTGAATGGCAATCAAACCTTTCCCTTGGGAGGTAGACCTGGTGGTGGCCCATCCAAATGGATCTTTGCATTGACCTAAAGATTATAAAGTATATTTCTATACCCATGAGCAGCCTACCTGGTCTGTATCTGAAGCCTTCCCAGTTTTCCGCTTCATTTTTGGGTGGTGATGCTCATTGGCATTCTTGCTTGAAATATCTGTGTGCTAGTAAACTCACAAGTCAGTGAACAATACAGAGGCAAGTTAAAAACTACGCTTGCTTCCTTTGCCCTTGAATGTTTTTCTGGAAGGTTGGACTCCTGCAGTGAAACTGGTGCCTATAGTGTAATCGTACATGTAGTGATTAGAGAGTGAAAATAAACAAAGCAGCACCAACCTTGCCAGCATTCCTTGTCAACTTCTTTTTGCCTTTCGGAATGGACCTTTGTGATGGAACTGTGCACTAGTAAACTCACAAGTCAGTGAACAATACCGAGGCAAGTTAAAAACTATGCTTGCTTTCTTTGCCCTTGAATGTTTTCCTGGAAGGTTGGACTCCTGCAGTGAAACTGGTGCCTATAGTGTAATGGTACATGTAGTGATTAGAGAGTGAAAATAAACAAAGCAGCACCAACCTTGCCAGCATTCCTTGTCAACTTCTTTTTGCCTTTCAGAATGGACCTTTTGCGATGGTACTCTGTGTCAGTGTCAACATTCATGGCATCATCTTCATCTTCATTAGCCTCATCCCTGTCCTCGTCTTCATCGCTCTCATCCTTGTCTTCATTGGCCTTGTCCTTGTCTTCATTGTTCTCATCCTCATCCTTGTCCTCATCTTCATTGGCCTTGTCCTTGTCTTCATCAGCCTCATTCTCATCTTTGACTGGACAGTCAGCATCCCAGTCAACCCCCAACTGCTTGGCATAGCACTTTGCATTGACAAGGTACTGCTTCATCATATCTGCAATGGGCCAGCCATAAGCAAACTTTTGAAGGAACAGATGTTTCTTTTGAGTCTTGAGAATTGTTCAATACTGTCAACAGTCTAAATCTAGTAGATATGTACCAATCCAACAACCTGAATGTGGAGTGCCATTGGCTGCTACCGCCATGTCTTCCTTGGCTCTAGAACTGCTTCACTCAGTGCGCGAACACTTTTCTACATGAAGAATAAGCCTCATTGTTGAAAATAAGGAGAGAGTATGCACATATACTCACCAAATAGCAGTTATATTCACATGTCTTCTTATCCAATCCCATCACCTCCTGCAGATTGTATCCAGTTGACTTTCCAGCTATGCCTGGTGGCTTTGGTATGAGCTTCTTCAATCCCTTGAATATGGTCTTCTTTTTCGTGGATGCCTTCAGATTGCCTTTTAGCAGCGAGATCTCAGCCTGTGCAATCGAGTTTGATTAATCAAGATACAAGAGTGACTTATGTTTGATGCTCTGTATTTGTTTCTGTAAGCTACCAAAGGTAGTGGTGAACACATCAAGAAGTGACTTGTCCATCCCCTTGCTCTTCAGGTTGCATAACTTGGTGTGTGCCATGATGTTGTAAGTATTACAGTGAGATCTTCAGATGTCGCTATGGCTGTGTGCAGGATAGAGGCTGCTGGTGGGTGCGAGTGGTAGGAGTGTTGGTGGGTGGATATGATGAGGAGGGCAAAAGTAGGACTCAGCATGGAATGAAGCCATCCGTTACTGTCACTGTCACAGAGTATCACATGATGACCCAAAGCCACCTGCACATTGACTTATCAATGTTCCTTGCTACCAATGTCCAACAATCTGGCAGAGTCTCTAATCAAATGTTGCCGGTGTTCCCTAAGTTGTTACAAATGGCTATGTTCTGAGATCTGCTGCAAGCATTACTTGGCTGCAAATCCAGACAAAGTTTTAGACTCAGATCTGGGTTCTGACTCAGACATAGAGATGGAGAAGGGCTCTAATGGTGCAGAGGAAGAAACTTCAGGTGGTTCTGATCTCAGCAAGTCTAGTTCAGCTACTGACATGAAAGCAGACTTGCTGTACTCAGCGAATACCAGTGAAGCAGATGCCAATAGTGTCATATCAGATGGGTTCAAGTTGAGTGAAGAAGAGAAGCTAGCTTATAACAAGGAAGAAGAAATCACACAAGAGAGTCCTAAGGACATCCTTGAGTGACTCCATGACTGGTGTGGTCCTGGAATGGAAGAAAAACTCCATTGCATCAGTGCGTCCTTCTCACATGTGATAGGTGGATCCATGTTTGATGCTGGCTTGAAAATAGGACATCTTATGATTACAGATGAGGATCATGACAACATCAGGGTGTTTCAGCTCAAACTTTCCTGTAATATGCCCTGCTGCATCTTTGATCGCATGCAAAAAAGCTTTGGGCACAAACTTGACATCCAGTCTGAATGGATCATCCTTCATTGGCTCTCAGTCCTCTCAGGAATTGATCCAGTCAAATTTGACTGCTGTATTAGCTCTTTTATCGCATACACTGCCAAATATGAACACTTCACTCGTTGTCCATTTTGCAGCAAACACTGATATGGGAAAGGTGGAAGAGCCTGGAGAGTTTTCAGCTATATGCCCATAATCCCTCAGTTGCAATCTTTCTTCCAGAAACCCAAGATGGTTACCCAGCTCGCATACTGTGATTGGTTCATACATGCTGATGGTGTCTTTCATGATGTTTTTAATGGACATTGGTATCATGAGCTACAGCAGACCCATGTTGTCATTGATGGCATTCAACAACCACACAAGTTTTTTTTCAGGAAAAAATGATGTTGTGCTATCACTCAGCATGGATGGGTTTTTATTATTCAACAGATGAAGATCAGGGCCCTGGACAACCCCCATCCTTCTACAGAATCTTAATCTACCTCCGACTCTCCATACACATCTTAAAAACCTCATTTGCATTGGTGTCATTTCTGGACCTCACCAACCAAAGGATCTCAGATCTTTTCTCGCACCTCTTGATGACGAGTGTGCCAAGTTGGCTGATGGTGTCCATACCTATGATTCTCTCGATGAAGCAAGCTTTTACCTCCGAGCATATATCCTCTTCAAGGTGGGGGAAACCACCAGTTTATATACTACAGGAATGGTGCACAGACCATGTACCTAATATAGATTTTACCTATGTATAGTAATGGCAGTGGAACATGATGGAACATCATAGAAGGATTTATAATCCTATGACATCATGCCAAGAGTATTGGCTTACTGATGTATGCGATCCTATCAGATATGAGTAATTGCAATCATGTCATCATCACATGTCGTTCTAGACCTTTAAATAAGAAGTCTGAAGTAGAACGATCTAGAGTTAGACAATGTGATTTCAACACTTGCTGGTGTTGCATCTATGCTTGAAGCACTTGACAATGCAGTGACAACCTCATCTGATCCACCAGACCACCCCCCGACCACTTCTTCTGAACTTGCAGCTCGGAACCACAACAGATCTGGACCTTCATGCATCAACATTGATCCACACAGCCTCACTGCTCTCATTGCTGGTTGTCATGTTACTCGCACGCAGCTTGCAAAACTGTATGGTTGTCATCCTCACACAATCCATTGTCATCTGCTTGAATTTGGCCTATCACAACCAGGACCACCAGTATTCACCCATGAAGCAAGCGAAGATGGCTTCATGATTCATGTATACCAATCAGGCACTTCCTCAGATCTCTCAGCCATACCTGATGATCAACTAGATGTGGTTATCCTTTCCATCTTTCACCAATTTCCATTCTTTGGACATCAAATGATTGATGGTTACCTCTTGCAATTGGGTCACTGAGTTCCATGAAGCAGGGTAGAGGCATCCTATGCACATGTTATTGGACCTTCAGCAGCTGCCTTTGGTTCGTGCCGCATTCAGCGGCATGTATATAATGTTGCTGGTCCAATGGCCCTTGTTCATCACGATGGTCAACATGGTAAGTGGTGGTATCAAATTGCTAGTATTGTTACTAAAATCCAACAGGTCTAATTAGATGGCGAATCATCATCCATGCTTTTGTCAACAGCTATTCACAATTCATTCTTGATATTTGAGCCTCAGACAACAACCGCACTCAAACTGTCCTTGACCTATTCAAAGATATTGCTACTGTTCATGGCTATTCAAGTAGAGTCTGGGGTGATCATGGCACCAAAATTTTACTTGTTGCTGCTCAGATGGAAGATCTCAGGGGGGTTGAGCAAGGATCCTACATTTGGGGGAGGTAAGTTCAAGTTTCCATCAGATATGGTAACTACTGCACATAGACTAACAGCTGAATCCAGGAGTGTTCACAACATCCACATTGAAAGGCTTTGGGTGGATGTCACCAGTGGATTTGGCCACAAATGGAAGGAGTTCTTTCAAATGCTCAAAGCCTCTGATGGATTGGACATAAACAATCAAGCTCACATCTTTGCTCCACGAGTTTTTTCTCCTGATGATCAATGACAATGCAGGGCAATGGGCTGCAGCATGGAATGCCCATGTTATCAGTCAATAAGGTAAATGCCACATGTCTCTCCATGCAATGTTTTTAGAAGGAGTACTTGAGCATGGCCAACGGAGTATTCATACAGATAATGGTGATAATGTTGGCAATGTGGAGGAGTATGGAATTGACTGGCAAGCTCTTGATGACCACCATATCCGCTCACATCATGGCACACACAACTTCGACTCAGACACTTCTGGCAGCAAACCATCAGGAAATCAGTGAGGTGCTGATATAACCAGCCATATGTGATAAACCAATGTACCACTGAAATTATGAGGCAATACCTTATCAGTCCCTATCAGCATTTGCCAGATGATTCTCAGAAAGACCAGACTCTGATCAGAACAGGGAGGGTGGATGGTAGTAGAATGTATAATTATCTTTTGTCAATCATACTGGTTTCAGTTGGTAATGTCATATTCCTGCTGGCAGAGTTTATGGAAGATTAACAAGCATTACCTTTGCCCCTTCAGACTGGCAGCACACTTTCATTCTGAAATCTCAATGATGTTCTATTATCAGGCCAATGGCTCCCTAAAAACTATTTACCATGTTCATAATGATTGATGTAGTATCCATAGCTCTGACTTAGTAATACAAGTAGTAGTAACTTAGTACTATGACCATATTCCGGCATATCACCAACGTCATGAAACACACCACATGATCCTCGCGCACTCCATGACCATCCCCCGAAATCCATCATCTGCACATCAATGAATTATTATGTTGTTATCCTACAGCATCTACAGTACTGGCAGATATAAGGGAATATGAGTGGAATTTGAAGTGATAGCAAAATCACTGTGACACCCACTGCCATCGACCACAAGATATTGTTGAGTGATGAGTGCAATGACATACCTGATTCTGTTGCCCTAATGAGTGCTTCACCAACAGGTGACAACTTCAAGATGGTCACAGTAGGCAAAATAGATGTGACCACAAATGTAACCCACTGTGACCCTCATTCCTCATGACATAGAAACCAAACTGTGAAAAAAGACACCTTCTCAGCCATGCTATATCCCACCTGTTGTGCTTGCTCATCCGATGCATCTATATGCTTTGATCCAACATGGATCCATGCTTCACCATGTCCTTCTCACACATGTGCATGACAGACTGCTTTGAGTGTTTCCATTGCTGAACCTATGCTAGTGAGCTTTGTCAGTCATGAACTTGTACCAGTGGTCAGGAATATGCTCTCTGTATCTCCGAACCTTCTCTCTTTTTCCCCTCTTCCTGGGCTCAAAGAGGCGGCCAAGGCATTGTTGGGCATATGGGAGCATGTCAAAAGGTGGACATAAGTGTCCCATTGCTTTGGACTTGTATGTATTCTCCTGATCATGCTTTTCCAACAAAAAAAAAGATGAACCGTCTTTTTTGCTTGTGTCTCGTGAAACGCTGTGCAATGCTCCTCTATTCTGTTCTGTGTGACATTAAGGAAACTGGCATGGGAAATACTCTCGATGAGCCTATTGAGCGATTGTGTGGTGCACTTGCACAGGTATGTCGAAGTGGACTTGGGTTGTCCATTTTTTGTGTGACTTACATTGTCTTTTCAGATTCAGGTGTTTCTTGACATGCAGCTCCACCAGCCATTTTGAAGCAGTATGTGAGGAGAGAAGAAATTGCAAGAGAACTCCAGGCATGTAATGACATGATCACAGACACTGCTTCAAGGTTTGGGGTGGGTAGCCCTAACCCCTTTGGTTGTTTTCCTAATAACTGACTGGGTCACCGACAGATGTCTGTTCAAATTTGCACATATCAACAGGTGTGGTCAGCTGCGATTGAATCGAGGCAGTTCCAGCAGGAGGTGCAGGCTCTGCTGTCGCTGGACCATCAAATTGTGCGGTGTCAGTTTGCAATGATGTGTCAACAAGCACAGATGTGTTGAGAAGAGGTGGTGACGAAGTTATCAAGTGGGAGTGCACTGGTTCTCACAACGGATAGTGCATCCATGAGCGCACACAGATGTGTGAATGGGGCTGCAGGCAAGGGAGGTAATGATGATAGTGGCGGCTGTCTGATGCCTCTGCCCCTGTATGGACTGCTGGCACAGCCACCACCGATGATAGCAGGTATGATGTCAACCATGAACAAGCTGACCCCGAGTGGGTTTGGGTCTGGATCTTGATGGAACATGCCAACATTGCCTTTGTTGCTATTTGGAAATCCTTCTAATGTGACAGATTCCACTCTGTCCACACCGCTAATGCCGACACCAACCAAAGCTCCTTGTCCTGTGGGAGCATGGGGGGATGGAAGAAATCCATCGGGGAATCCTTGGCTGGAAGCATAGGAGGGTGAACCAATTGAGGAGACTGGTCTGCAGTAAGCGTCGGGGGGTGCCAGAACACTGTATGATGAGAAGAAGGGGAAATCCATTGAAGAGCGGCAAGAATGGGACACAGTAGAAGAGTGACCTGAGTATGAATTCACATATGAGAAAAACGAAACAGCAGAAGATGGAGGCTCGGACGCCGAGTCTGTGCTCATATGATGGCGCTTCGTTGTCCTCTGCTCATTATTGGTAGTCACCTCTGTCTCCAAAGTCTCGACGCTTGAAAAAGGAAGTGCATCAGATGGTGTCTGGAAGTTCTGGCTTAGATAGTCAGGATGATATGGACTGGGGTAGGGGTTGTAAATGTTTGAGTAATTTGATTGACTGGTTATTATAATCAGCACTCTGTGCACCAGGCCCAAGCACTCCAAGGAGCTCAGATGATGTGCTCTGAGTCGTTGTTTCCTCATTGTATTCATATGTAGACTGAGTAGTTGAGTTTGGTGCAAGAGTTGGGGAACATTTCATAGTTGGAGAAGTCTGGTGACTTGTGCTGGGACTCTCAGATGGGGTTTCAGAGGAGTCCAGGCTGGTGTGCCGAGTGTTATGGCATGATCATTTGCGAATAACATCTGATTTCATGAAAATTGGTCTTGCTGACCCATGCAATTTATAACTGTGGTGGAGTGTGCTTAGCAAATGAATAACCAACAAGAGAACACACCACTCACTATAAGCCACATCTGATCTCCCCCCACAACATGAGTTATCATGCAGTAGGACCATGGAGATGAAAACTTATGCATTGCAAACTGTCTTACCCTCATCATCCTTCCTCCAGAGTGGCATCGTGGTGGTGTGGCAGTTGTAGCATTGAGCTGTGCCGACTGCTCCACTGAGCTGAGTGGTGTGTTGCATGTATCAAGGAGACCCACTGAGGACGTCAACCACTTCCTGGCAAGGAGCCGGTTGAGTGCAGCTCTCACCATAATTGACGTGCATACTCTTTGAGTGGGGGCGCTTGTGCTTCCAGAACAATGAGTTTTCCTGTTGGGCATATCATTGAACAATCACATACCAGCTTGCAGTACAGGCCACATGCATTACAATTCAGCTCATCATTGAGACCATGGCACCAGAGAGGAGTGTGCATGGCACCACAGTTTGAGCACTTAGCCTTTATACCTCCTGGGGCACAGTTGACATTTCCATGGAGAACTCCCGGGTTGACACTAGTGGCAGTGGCACCAGGGCCAGATAAACATGTGGTGGGAGTATTCTATGTCTTAACTATGAGGCTGGGACGACTGCTGGCAGCACATGCCCAAGTTCCCACACCAGGGCCAAGCTTGGCTGGGGAGATAGTTTGGGGAGGGTTCATCTTGGTGGGCTGAGAAAGGGAAAATGTAGTCGGGTTCGACTTGTTGCTGCTGTGAGAAGACTGGGAATCAGAAAAAGATGAATCAGGTCCAGAGAACTCCTGCATCATGATGTCGGAGTCAGTAGCAAGGGTGGACTTGTTTTGTGCAATGAAACTGGAGGAGAAATGGTTGTCTGTAGGATCAACATTGCTGAGGGTCTCATCTAGTGGAAGCTCGATGGTAGGACAGAGGATGCTGAGACCACAAGAGGAAGTATTTGTGACATCTTCACCATAGTTCATAGCACTGGAATGGGAAGACTGCACTGAGAGGAGGGCAGAGGGACCAAAGTTGTTCAAGAACAGAGAGAGGAACCAAAGGAAGGGCTGGTCATCAGTGGGACACTTGCGCTTCCAGGAGCCAGTGGAAGTGTCCATGTCAGTATGAGTGGACTTGTTGTCAGCAACAAGGGTACAAGTGGCTTGATGGCCACATCGGGAAGTTTCCACGTTTGTCATGGAGGGGACCAAAATAAGGACAACAACAAAAACAGAGATGATGGTCATGGAACCAGCATCACCAATAGTGATACATGTGCTTGAAGATATGCATTGGGCCCAGGACTCTATGGATGCGGCTGCGGACGAGGCTGCCCTTCAAGGGACGTTGGCGGGGGTGCTGGATGCACGCAATGACATGGAGATGGTTCGTTGTTTGCAGGTTGCATGGGGAGAGATTCCCAAGGCTACCAAGATGCTCCAGTGAATGTTGGGGGTCAGGGGAATGGGTGAGGATGGAAACGAGCCCACCGCGTTGCAATGTGGAGGGCACAGCATGGATATGGGGAATTCCGAGCTGGATAGGCAATTCATGCAGAGTGGGATTGAAGCGATGATGCAGCTAACGAGTGATGTCACAAAGCACCCTCTGGGTGAGGGGGGAACAGGGGGACTCATTGCCATTGGTGCACTGGAACTGCCAAGCTGGACGATTATGAGGTATGTCAATATGATCTCTGCTTGTGCCCTGGCTGATGCATGCATGTGCATGTGGTGGGCAGATCCAAGGTTATTCGAACGTGCAAGATTGGCATGGGGTTCCTTTCAGACGTGTACCTCGGTCATTGGCGGAAACTCACAGTTGTCATCAAGATGTTGGCGCATAGCGTGTCGTGAGAGGTGTTTGTGTGCCATGTTGAGCTGTGGAATGCACTTGACCATCTGAACATGTTGCCGTTGTATGGTGCAAGTAGTACATTTGGGGAGAAGCCATGGTTCCTTGTCAGCAAGTTTTGCAGTGGAGACAACCTCGTGGTGTCGCTCAAGCACGCAAGGGCTGTAGGGGAAATGGCTTTGGGGGACAACGCTATGGTGTGTGTGGATCTATTGAGATTTATGCATGAGATTGCCAAGGTAATGGCGTACTTGCACGGATGTGGCATAGTACATGGGGATCTGAGAGTGCATATATTTATATATGCCACATTGGGTGCGAGTGGCTGACCATCCTTTAACAGGCAGCGAATGCGCTTGTCAATGAGAATGGGTAGTGTGTTCTCTCTGACATTGGCCAGTGCAAGATCAGGTCGGAAGCACATCAATCATGTGGGAATCCCGAGCTGCACAGTGAGTACTTGGGACTGGGCTTACATGTGTGGAAGCTCAAGTTGCTCTTCTTTTTAGATCCCATTCGATGGAGGGCACCAGAGATGCTGTTGGGCGATGACCGACTGATGAACACTGCGGATGTGTACATGTTTGCAATATGCTGCATTGAGATACTTGGCATAGGTGACCTCCCCTGGGCGGCATTGGACAACAGAGCCATTGGTGAGCTCGTGATTAGTTAGTGCACCCATTTTTTAGAAGGACAAGGAACGAGTTGGTGCCAGGGATAATGCAGAGTGTAGCACTTGTCGAGACCATCAAAGACGTAGTTCTGGCAGTCAGCAGCTTGACAATGGCTCATTGGCGATCTGCACAGTCATCTGTCAGCTGAGTCCAGAAATGCCAGATGATGGAGGGTTCACATTCTTTGACAAACGAGCCTGGCATGCCATTCAGTGAGCTGATCAGAGGTCAGTTGAATGCAAACAGGATTAGTAGTAGGATGGAGAGGGGGATGGACATACATAGTAGAGAGTCTCGACACAAAGCCCCTTCCACGGAAAGTTCAAATTTGCCACCATATTGATCCATGTCGCAGGTGTCTTCTTGGTCTTCTTGGTCTTGATAAAACACCCATTTTCTGCAATGATACCCATGCCAGAACAGCCACAGAAATCTTATCAGAGACAACCTTAACAGGTAATCCACTCAATAGCCACACCTTATTCCACAGGTTATTTGAGATGTCAGAAGAGGGGAAAGTGACATGAAGAGGCTGATGGGATGTTTGCAAGCTTGGGATGGGCACAGAGGAATGCAGGAGGAGTATGAGTTCACCCAGACTGTGAGACAGGATGAGTAGGCATGAGAGTAAGAAAAAAAGGGCACTGACCGATGAGTCGCCTTCGTCATGGTGGTGTCTTGTGATGATGACCTCTGAGCTTGTTGACAGACATGTGTTGCTTGAACAATACACTCTTAGAAGGGTTTTGTCCTGGGCCTGTGGGAATTTGGAACTGCATAGTGCAGACGGGCACTTAGTTACAAAACAGGAGATGAAGTGGCATTTCAGAGACACACCGGAATCTCAGAATTACTTAATATGGACTGTGCACAAACCAGACAATTTCGAATGATAGATCTGGATCTTTCAGGTCCAGGAACTAGTACCAATCATTAGTTACCACTGAAAATCCTAGTAGGACACCACACCATTGAATTGCCTAGAACTTGTAGTCACTGCTCTCAGAATCCTCCATGCCACTGCCCTGATCACCCTCTGATTCATATGTGGCAAGATCCGAGGTCATCCAGGTCAGAGTCCGTGTCATCGGAGGTGTTGTCTTTGTCAGTGGTGAGATTATCCAACTCTAGCGTCCATGATGTATCATTGTCATGGCCTTCAAGCTCTTCAACTTGATCACCCAGTTCGTTAAGGTCAGTATTTGCAGAGTCTGAGGTGGCCATGACATCATCCTGAGTCTCAACATTGCCATCTGCTTTGTTAGCACTCTCATTAGGTCTTGAGGAGTATGTGTACATGTGGCCAACACCAAGGCCCCAGTGATAGCACATGACCATGTCGTGGTCGGTAAACCTAAGGGAGTGCAATTTCAGATTGTGAGCAAGCACATAGGAAAGGATCACCTCTACCAATTGATATAATAGTACTTCCAGTCCTCTGAGTTTCGTGCATTGTGGGACACTGCAAGCTCATCAGGATGGAGTCTCCCATCTGCAAAAGATGGCATGAGGTGACAACATCTGAGTACATCCACAGGATCGACAAAACCAAACACGTCCGTCCGATCCATGGCCACAAATCTCACTTTGTCAAGGGCACAGTGCTTCCAGCCTGCTGGTTGGTCCAACAACTCAAACCACCACACCCATAGAAATTCGAGCCGTCACGGTCAGTAATCCTGGGACTCAGGGCCAGTGTAAACAACATTGGCATGGTATATAGCCAGAACATGAGCATAACAGAAGGGGTGGCTTCCAGATCCATTTGCATGTGTCAGCAGCATGACATCTCAATGGTCACCATGGGGGTTAATAGCTTTGGTTTCATGACAAAGGTCGTATGTTGTATGATTAATGTGAAGTAACCAGTGTCTGTAGATTCAATTTCTGTTGAAAACCATGTGGTCAACATGAGAAGGTAGGGTCTCTGATCTGTTGCCCAGTGGAGGATAAGACATGAGTGGAAGAGGGTTGTCATGGTTTTCCGTGTGAATCTCCAGGATGTGGGGCAGCAGGTGCGACTTCAATTTGAGCACAAAATCCTGGATAGTATTGTTAATCACCATTTCTGAATCTGAGGAAAGGGAATGACCACTTACCTTCACAGCCAGATCATTAGAGTTTCTTTGCATGAAAGATGTAATGTCCTTGGAAAAATTTCCTGATGACGTGGTGCTGTTCCAGTGCCTTTGGGGTTGGATCTTCTTTTTGTAGCGCATCTCTCCATGTGCAGATGCACTGGATGTGGGCTTGGCAACACTCAATGGAGGCTAACTGAGGCACGAATGTTTTGCAGCTTGTTCTGGCAAAACAACCCTTGCTAGTACAATGTTCCAGTTTACCCTAAAACTACAATGAGTTAAGTTTAGAGTGAAAGTGAAAAGTGGCACATGAGTTGTGTTGAGTAGGAGTCTGTAGTTCCATACAGCCTGATCTGTGCAGCATAATCACTGAGTGCATGAAGTTTGTAGGTACCAAGATTGAGAACCTTTGGGCGACAGTCATTTGCATTTGCCAGAACTCTAGGCTGACTGGCACTGCTGGTGTCTTCATGTGCCTGCTGCCTTCTGCGAGACTCTGCTTCACTGTGAAGCTCTTTGGTTGTGAAGGCCAGACACATTTCCCCTATGAATTTTTGAAGCTTGTCACCAAGCTGGCTGGTGACCATTTCCAGAATGTCAAGAGTCTCATCTGTATGCATCCTCAATTTTGCAAGCCCATGCCAATGTGCAAGCAAAAACAAGAGCCTAAGGACTTGACCGCTATGAGGCTGTGGCAGGAGACCTGTGAACACAGGGATCACACACTACAATGTGTGATGAAGAGTCAGCAAACATTCAAGAGACATGAAAACAACTGAGGGTTACCTGCAACAAGTCCTCAAAATTGCATGCAGCCATCCTCTTCAATTTGGAAACATTCCTTCTAAAACGCTAGATTGTACTGCAGCCAAAGGTAGGAATTTGGCGATAGCTATTATATAGTATCAGTCAGTTCAAGCACAGAAAGAGGAGAGTTCACGTCGCCAGTGATCAAGTTTGGAAAGTACATCTCCATTTAGACTGTCCAAAATTCGCAATAAATGGATGAATGTGGCCTTTCAAACACTGAGTTCAAACTCATGCGATAGATCGACAACCAGCATAAGAAAGAAATCAAATCCTGTATGGCTAAGTTGTTCAGAGAATGCGTTCTATTCCAAACTCGTGATAATAAGTTCCAGCTCATCCTCATCATAATCTATATCGCATACCTTCATTGGAACCAATGACTCATCCTTGAGTAGTGCTTCAACCTGTGGAGTGTCAATGACATATTGCCATTCATAGATGAATTGATGAGCCTCAGTGACCTTCTTATATCGCTCTTCAGTATCCTTGCAAACCAACAGATGGTGCTGCAGCATGTCCCTTTGAGATGCCAAGTTGTGCACTCATTCCTTGGGTATGAGGCATTATGAACATAGACACATGCCTAGATTGCATATATTTGCAATTAAAACTCTGTTGGCCAGTGATCAGTCTAGTCAGTTAAATCTCATGTCAAATGATTCGTGCATACTTTTCTGGATAATCTGCCAAATAGGTGAAAATTCTTGGAAAGAGTTGTTGTGTAACGTCATCACAACAAGTGAGCACAATGCCATGCTCATACGCCTGAATAAATCCATCATCGAGCAGTGCCTGCCACTGCACATGGAACAGTTCACAGCAACAATGCATGAAGAAGGGGTCACCAGGCAGTTTGCTGCCAGAATTCTCTAGCACAAAATCTTTGAAGTTATCTGGTAACTAAATCCAAAATTGAGTGAATCCAGTCCCAGAATACATTGGAATGATGAATTTACCGCCTGTAGATAAGCCCCATGGATGCAAAGATGAGTGGATGGCTGACCACGCTCATACTTGGATTTGTTCCCAAAGAACACATACACTGGCCACAGCTTTGTGTTGCCAAAGGTCGTAAGGTGTGTTGCATCTGACCAAAACATAAGTGCAACTATGTGACGTGGTGAGTTACAGCCAGGCTCAGGAGGTGATTCCTGCAGGTTAAGGTGCACTTTGAGGAAAGCCTTGGAAGTAAATAGCTCTCCGTGCACTCTAATATCATCAGACTTGTGCGGAGGATGCCATCATAGTTCATATGGTTCGTAGTGGAAGAGCTCATGATGGGCAGGATCCAGGACCTTCTCGCATATGATTGACACTAGGGAACAGCAGTAGAAATCAGTGAAGTACTCCTTTGGGCTGGGGTGGAGAGACCACTGAGGGAATGGGATGGAAATGGTGACCATGGTACGTTTCCAACCGGCAGCATCACTCAGCCACTTCTCTTCATCTAAAGCATCCAGGTTCCCCAATTCTCTGTTGATTGCCTTCCAGTTCATATCCCATATGTCCTCTGGGTGAAACTCAGGGCTTCCAACAATTTCCAGAAGCTTATTGAAGCTCCTATTCAACACTGGGTCCCATGATTCCAATACCAATCCCCAAGACACAGACAGTTCTCGTTCAGATAGGGATGAAATGGGTTGCCATTACATGAGGATCAATCCAACGTGGAATGCTCAGCAGGTCGTGGTGGATTATCATGCAAAAGATTCAAAGTAGGATCATAATGGGGAAGGGTTGCTTTGTCATATAGGTGGAATAGACTGAATGAATTTGCCTGAGTGCTGAAGATAGGGTGTGGCCTTGGTTGAACCGGCAGTGGTTCCAACTCAACAGGTGATGATGAGGTGGTCTTGGGAGGTTCAGCAGGGACATGACGGACAGCCTCAGCATCTGGCAGAGGCAATGGCATGGGCAGTTCGAATAGCATATCTCTGAAGTGTAGAGGGAGTGCCTGATTTTTTTGGCAAGTCCTGCGCAGTGACAACGGTAGTGAGTCATGTTCCGGGTCCATTATCGATTGAGTATCCTGGACCTCATTGCTTGCCAGTGTCGCTGGGACACCCTCCAAGTTGGTCTGTGGCAGACATTCAGTCATTGTGGGTGAAATTTTCAGGATGTTGGTCCACAATACCTATTGTCCACTGGCATATGGCTCCTGTACTGCTTCCCAAGTTTCCGTGGTCCTACTCTCCTGCCCAACTTTGTTATCAATGGCATGATTTGAGTGTTATAGCAAGCAATGTTTCTTGCTTTGATACAATTCCTTCACACGCCCGAGGGCACTAGCAAGTCTCTTCTTGCCCCTCATGCATTTTTTTCCATGCTTCATGAAAGCCCCAATATCACCGAAAGTACACCCACAGCCAATACACTCTTGTGAAAACAACTGAGACATCTGGGTGATAACTGTTGAACAGCATGATAGGTGGCAGGTAGCACCACTGTGACAGAGAAGCATGGTGGATGGTGTAAGTTTGGCACTCCACAGTAAGCTACAATGTCACTTCCGAGTGCAACCCAATTTGTTCTGCCGAGTCATCACTTCATGTTACTAATTCTGGCTGATTTACACCCTCTGGCAGATGAGAAAAGTGATGGTGCAATTGGACCGGCCAGTGGTGAATGCCAAACAGCCTCACAAAGTACATGCATGTTCTGAAGGTCTGATTTGAGAGTGCTGGTGGCCTAGCAATGCATATAGGATTGTGTGTGTGTGATAGGGCTATAGCAAGGAGTTTGAAGTGGCAGTGGTGCAAAACCAGCATGGTGATTTGAGTCAACAGTTGAAAACTAGTCACAGTGGTGTTGTTCAAGTTGCTGTGGCGAGGGTGGAAGCTCAAGGTCCAGGGTTGTCCTGCCCATTCTGGGCATGCACTAGAATGTCTGCATGGTCTTCTGACTTGGTTTGTACATCCATGTGATCACCTGACTCAACCATCACGTCAATGTGATTACTTGATGTGCTCGACCTGTTTGAGCTGGGCATAGTGGCTTGGGTCTGCAACATTCCAAGGTGCATGTTGACATCCTCCTAGCTGCATCTGCTCTGACCTTTCCTGTAATTAACTGCCTCAACCGCCTGACCACTTGCGGTCTCAGCCTGCCAGCCTGGCAGGTCACTCGGATGCTGGGCTAATGGATGCCCCGCGTACCCTCCAGGGTCGTCAAGCATGCCGTCTGGGTCCTCCTTGGTGTGGAGCGGCCACAAGCCTTGGAACTTGGTATTACGCAACGAGGGACAGACCAGGACATTTGGGCAAAAGGTAGATGGGAGTGAGCCTACCATGGTAGTCATTAATGTGGTACACGCCAATCATGGGGAACCTGTGAATGGTGGCTGCAATGGTCTGATTCCACAGTGAATAAAAGACGGCTGAACTGAGATCACCCATGCAAGCAGGATAGAGGTCTGATTTCATCTGGGTGCAGAAAAAAGGGCTGTCTAGGAGGACGTGCGTGATGTTGTCAAGGGTGTGCATCTCCAGTTCCATGAGGTAGGGCTCTCCAAAGATGATGATCTTGATGGATTCCACAGATTCACCAATAGGAGATTTGAGACCTTGGGGATGACTCAGATCCAGCTGAGATTGACGTCCATTGGCCTTGTCCATGAGCAGTGACATGACACCCAACCCTTCAATCTTGAAGCTGAGCTCCCAGTCAAAGATCTCATACTCAAGTGCTGAACCCTAGGCTGCACATCAAATGGCTTGTTGATGGTGGCGAGATGGCTATCACAGTAGATGCAAGTGAATGAGTAGCAGGTGTTGGGGTCCATGCAAATTTGATGGATTCCTCGGGAAGCCAGCCTTCATAGTCCACATAGATGAGATATATTTGTACAACCTACACAATTGACTGTCAGGAGAATCCCATGGCAACAACAGAGCCCTGCAGTTGTATAAACTGGTTGAATTGCTGTCCAAGGTATCCTCCCATTGTGTAGGGTATAATCTGAAACTGGACCTGTAGAAATGACCATGAGTACAGGTGGTGCTATGGAAAGAAGAGGTGTGACACACATAGGTGTCATGGTTGCCCACTGTCGCATACATGGGAGGGTCCAAGGAATTTCAATTTCTTCAACAAGTTATAAATGATGACTGTCAAACATTTTGTGTCTCAACCTCACTCGTTGTTTCATTGTAGTGTCTACTTGCCTCAGCTACTCAAGGCATAAGCTCTGAGATGTCAGTTGCATCAGAGTTTGGCCCTATTGATACTGATATCGCAGCGATGCACCTACAGTGTTGATTGTTGCTATCATGTGCCATAAAGTCACATAAAGATCAAAAAGTTGAATCCTGTCCCTTCAGTTCTGGTGAGCTCTGAAAGCTCTGAGACATCAGTTGTGTCAGAGTTTGGCCCTATTGATATTGATATCATGGTGACACACCTAGAGTATTGATTGTTGCTATCATGCGCCATAAAGTCACATTAAGATCGAAAAGTTGAATCCTGCCCCTTTAGTTCCAGAGAGCTCTGGGATAGCAAGTATGGCAAAGAGCATCAGTGAGAACGGGTGTCACTGTCAAGTCCCACATCTTAGTGAATACATGGACAGAAGCGTGCAGAGAGCAAGTCACCAGTAGTAAGCACCATAGCGTGAAGCAGGAAGCAACTTGAAACCCGATCAGAAGCCCAGAATGTGTGTTGTACTAGGTGTCACAGGCCTTGAGAACAGATCATCTCAGTTCCTGTTGTGTATGATATGGATGTCTGAGATATGCAGAACCTTGAGGTGCTCACCACTTGTTGTTTTGGTGGTGAAAGTGGGTTGGGTTTCGGTTTCACAAATCAGTTCATCAGGTTGAGTGGCAGCATCGGTGGAAGCAGATTCATCAGCAAAAACAAGAAGTTCTTGTATCCTACAAGTTTATGGGTCAGCAATGATTGTGTTCCTCTCATGCTTCACACTCACCAGTCCATCGTATCCTCCAACATTGGCCATTGTGCAAATATGGAGCCAAGGGTGAGCACACTGTATTTGTCATAGTAAGTTGACAAGTAGTTGAAGTAGTACTTGCAGATGGCCTTGGCAAGGAGTGGACACTGCTCCAGTGAGGGCTTTCCAAATATGATGATGTGACCTCGATAGGTTCTGCAGGTTCACCAATCATGTGGCTACTAAATGTGGAGATGATCTACAAATAACATGATAGGTCAACAGGATAAAGGACAATGGATGACAGAAAATAAATTGGGGGACATACAAGGACAATAACAGAAAGCACATAACAATGCTGTAGAGTGTGTGGCCTTCGAGCATCCAGTGAATGATGCCATCCATGGTGTGCATAAGCTCATCAAACTTGACACTGTTCCCGAGTGCAATGCAGGCCATCCATGGCCAAGAACACAATCATCCATGCAAACTGCTCAAAGTCATCCTACGAACAAATAAACCAGCATCAGCCAACAACACCACAGCTCCTCGCACGCACCATACCCTTTTGAGAACACCAGTTGCAAAGAAAGCAAAGATTGGTATGCTAGCAAGGATACCCCCCAGATCTCCAATTGGTGTATCTTCGATTTGATGTTCGAACACACCACAGTCCAATCGTCATGAGACATAACACAGCTTCCTTGTCAACCTGATCGCCCTGATCTTGATCTCTCCATCTGCCAATGTTACACTACACCTCAGTATTCCGACAACAGTAGCACCTTGCCTGCAGCACTTGTCAATCCAAGTCTCCCTACAACTTGCACAGCAAAGACATACCAGCATTGGTGTCCAGGCTCCTCCCCAGACTGCCGAGCAGCATGATATCGCCGCTATCAAAGAAGGAATATCCCATTGTGTCCTATGGTGATCAGCTGATAGGATTGCAAATCTGACATCATCACAGACTCATCCTATCCTCATAACTGTCACTCAGACCATCGTTCAAGCCACTCATTGATCGGCCATCCTATCATGGAATCACAAAGAATAATGATAACAAAGTGATCCACGAATGGTGCAGGTAGCTCTACAACATAGCCAAGTACCGCCTCGCCTGAAGATGCTTCGATGATGCCACACTGCACATATCTCTGAGTCAGTTCCTGATAGCACATGAATGGGAGGATCTCACATGCTTATTCCATTCTCCCTGATGATATAACCGATACCATAGCCATCCGCAGCCATGGGACCAAATCTGAAAAGCTGCAGTGCAGGGTTTCCATGGTTTGATGTCAACAGAATAGAGGTGCCAAGCAGGTTTCAACCAGGGTCTGCAATGATGGATGGCAATGCCAGTGCTTTGGCAGTCGTGGTGCTCAGAACACAATTGTCAGGATGGGGATCCAGGTTTCCACTTAGCTGGTATCAGTAAAGTGTGAACAGATGCCTATTTCAGTTGTAAGCACTGTTGATCTAGCATCGTCTGTCCAGACTGACCTGTCTTGTCTGAGTCCTTGACTACACTCTGTCAAGTTTACATAACGCTGGTATGCCTTGCACAGCGTGGCAATCTTCTGCTCATTGGAGGTCTGAAAAAGATCTGGAAGAGAAATATTCATGAGTGAGATGTCAGAACGAGCAGTGGAAACTGAAGCACTGACCCTGGTGAATTCTATGCTCTCTGGCTGAACAGTACAGATCACTTCGATCCGGCCATGGCCATGGCAGGCTCGTATGCATACTCCATTCTTCATAGAGCTCCACAATCAGCTTCATCAATCTCCACACAGGTATGACTCCCCATAATGTTGCCTGGAACACCATTTGAATGAACGAGTCTGGGCTGAAACGATGACTGGTGATAAAGTTCTTACCATTGCCCTTGAATTCAAGAGCCTGGTCTCTGTGAACTGAATTCTGACATGGATTGGGGGTGTGAGTGTCCATATGAGCTTGGTGGAGTTTGTATTGTATCAGTCAAGGACAGTGGGGGCACTGGAATCATGAGTTTCTGGTTTTGTCTTGGAAGGCTTGTATGGGTTGGCGTGAGGGGAAAGCGGTGTGTGGAAGAGTGTAGGCACAGAGAGGTTGATGGAGCGTGCCAGGAGCATAGGACCCACTGTATACATGTCGGCCACAAATCTGGTAGCCGTGTAAGGACAAATAGAACAATCAAATATCGTACGCATAGCTGAGAACAGTGTGATTGTCAACGCCAGTATGCTCAGAGTTGATTCCAGCCACACCACCCACACAAATGATGATCTGAAGCTGTGGCCAGGTACACGTCAGTCAGTGAGTCAGTCATACTAGGGACACTAACATTCTAGCAGGCAGTATTGGTTTGGTCCTCTGTGAATGCCTGGCACAACTGAGACCACATCTTGCTGTTTTTAATAGAGAGCATCAATGACGGTGCGAGCAACCTGGACTTTGTTAGATGAGTGAAAAAGTGCAATCTGGATGGATGGTTGACAAACCTTGGTGATCAAAGTCTTGTCTGCGTCCTGCACGATAGCCTGGAGGTTCCAGAACACCTCCCATTCAGTCAACAACCATGACGGCCAATTCTCTTCATCGAGCACATCAAATCAGTCTAAATGGACCAACTTTCTCAAACCACCCATAAAAAGACAATTGGCTGTGAGTACAAAACTGTCCTCGTTGGAGGACAACAATGTGATGGGCAGCCTCATTCATGACCATCCTGTAGCCCCTCTATCCCACATGATCAATTCTCATCCAGATTGATCCATGGAGATACACACCTGTGTTGGAATCTGTGCTGTTTCAAACAATTGCTTGTACTGACCCATGTCAAGTGGACAACCATGAATGGAATCCAGTTTGAGCAATCCAGTGCAGAGATCATGTATGAAGCCAGGCAAGGAAATGATGAGGCACACAGCAGTTGAGATCCACGATCAGGCATGGAGTCGTTCCTTTGCAAGCGATGTCAAAATTGATGAGTGGTAAAAAGAGTAGGGAGATGCATTTGAGCATGAAGAAGGGATTGAGAATGAGGACAACTGGGTTGCTATGGGACAAGTAACTCTGGTACCCAGATGAGATGGTTTGTATCATGCCGTGGTCTGACGGCAACGAGAGGGCTCACCAAAACTCCTCGACATAGCTACATGATCAGGAAATGTTCACAGCATCCATAGAAAGGATTAAGAGGAGGACATACCTTGCGCGCAATGCAACCCACTGTTTAAGAAGTTCTTGAAGAGCAGAACCCATCCCTTTGAAGGAAATTCTCAATGGCCTTGGTAGTCGCAACATGTTCATTGTTGTGTTGCAAACCTCGAAGGGCAGTTAGATATCACTTGCAGGTGTCTTCAAAAGGTGGAATGGGCAACTTTGGGAGGGAATCCTGGTTTGCAAATGTCTAGCCTGGGGTTAGAGGGTCCCTGAAATGGTTTTTTCTCCCACGGCTTACAACAAGTCGTTTTCCCCAACTCCAGGATAGAGGAGGGTTCTATCGTGCAGAAATGTTCCCAGCTTCAAAGCAAATGAACCCATAGGAATTTCTTACTAAATTCAATCATTTGATTACTTAAGCTCATTTGTAAGAAAAAGCGTGAAGCCTTGGCCTGAGTCCAAGTCACTGAGTCGCAATAAAAAAAGAGACACTTCAAATGTAAGTTTTTTGGAAATATGGCTGTGCCAGGTCGAGCATTGACGTGTATGTTATCTCCAGACCCAACACTTTGAGGTTGGACCCGGAAGACAGTCTTAACAACATTCAGTGATCACACAAGGCAGATTCTGCATTTGTTGCTGCAAGAGGTTGCAGCTGTCTTGGTACGAGAAATCGTAACTGTAACTATAACCAACTCGTTAACAATGTGGCTTGCTTCATTGACATTGGCAGGTGCCACTCACCCTCATCAAACTGAGTGTCATGCTTCTCAGTGTATGCAACCTCGCACTCATGTTCAGAGGACCAGGCCCATCCTCAAATCTATGGTCTCCATCCATTACTGAACCCATCAAAGTATGTCTGAAACCATCTCTTAAAGTCATGGAAATGCATTCTCTATCTCACACCTCCCCCTCTCACACCTAATCCCCCCACAGTATGCATCCAAAACCATCCCTCACAGTACACATCCAAAACCATCCCCCGCTCCAACTCCTCTGATAAACCTATCCTTGGGGAAGGTGTTTGCTGTACGTTACTGTGGCTCACCATCCTTGATCTTATTCAAAAGACTAGATATTCACTCACAGGGCTTAAATTCTGCCAGTGGTGCTTGCTCTATCCACATCTCATGCTTGCTGCACCAGGTGAGCACCCTTTTGAGAAAAAGTGTCACAATAGTAAACCATGCACACTGCCTGCAAACCTATATCAGTATGACTTGTTCTGTCCCTATTCCTATGACATTCACTGCCATCGTTTTACAGTGACCGACTGTGTCACCCTCCAGCCCCGATGTTGATCTTCTTGCTCCAAGCTCAGCTCAACCTGTACTGATCGAAACCATCTCATAACTTGAGAACGAATGCGAGAATCTCGACCTCATTCTGCAGGGCATGCTGCATGAGAAGGGTGGTGGTTGCCAAAACTCAAACAATGGAGCACTCTCCTTTTGTGTTATCCATTTTGCTGTCCACCTGTCCTTCATTCTAGAATAACCAACCTTCCATGCCTTGTACCATGTCTAATTGACAAGGCATAGCTTGAGGTTGCATGGTGTGACAAAAGGATTGAAAATGTAAGTGTTGCACAGCTGTCTTCCACAGTGAGATTGGCCATCTGTTGTTCCACAAAACATCGTTTTGTCCTGTATTATAAAGGCTCGAAGTGGACCAAGCCCCCAGTGTGTGCCATATGTAGTCAATATCAACCAGATGTGCAGTCGAATGATTTGATGTCAGAATCAGTGGAACTTGAGCTGGACAACTTTATCATCAATGGGAGTCAGGGATTGGCAACTCTGCATGCCACTATGATATATATAACACCGCAGGCATGGGCCTAAAATAATACTAAGCACATGTGAGGCTAAGTGTGAGCTGAATGTGATTTTCTGGGGTCTCAGTGCCTGGAGCCACTTTGGGTTACATAAACAAATGGTTATCACTAGTCACATCAAAGAATGTAATGCCACTATGCAAATACATGAAAAGTAGTGCTCTGAGAACAAGTTGCAAGTCCAACAGTGGTACATACTATGGATATGCATACGTGGAAGGGAAGATACATTGCTTTTACTTTACAAACTTCATAACAGGAAGGCTGGCAACAATAGTATTATTGGTATTCAATTTGAATGCAGACCGAATTGTGTGAAATCTGGTATGGATGTGAGCAGCGTGCAAATCTATCATGATAAATTGATGCAACCTATTGGTGAATACTAGTGGTAGTGTTGTGTGTCAGAGCAGCAAGATAGATGGCAAGGAAGTGCAAGTAGGTTGGTTGGCCAATGATCTCAATGATGTCGCTCGCATAGTCATTGAATTCCTGCTGCACAGCTTCAAATGCTTGTCTTGTAGCTTCCTTCTTTGCCAGTGCCTGGCACCAGTGCTGGATCATCTCCTGGTATGATAGAGGTCGGTCCAGCAAGGTTGACTTCAGAATTAGAAGTTATCAATATTAGAACTAAGCTTGAAGGTGAAGGGATAACTAAAGAAAGTGTACCAACTGGTACAGGGCCCCACAGGCATTTGAATCAAACGACATGGCTTTGCCGGGTGTACAGCTGGTCTCTGCTGATGTGTGATTTTTGGGAGAATGGTTTGGACAACTCAATACCAATGCATGTA
Organism: Tylopilus subfusipes; assembly: GCA_038091275.1. Taxonomy (NCBI): domain Eukaryota; kingdom Fungi; phylum Basidiomycota; class Agaricomycetes; order Boletales; family Boletaceae; genus Tylopilus; species Tylopilus subfusipes. Next base: position 27,561 of record JBBPOB010000051.1, read on the forward strand.
GAGTATCTCCAGATAATGGAATCTGAACCAGGCAGGAAACATGGCTCAGTTGCCTGGGACAACAGTTCAGTGCCAGGGAAATGGGGAGTGTTTGAGTGAGCATGGTATGTTGGATTTGCAAGGACTTGGATCAGTCAACATCTTACGAAGAGAGGGGCTGGTAATTATTTATTCAGCTGTAAATAAAAACCAAGCACAGCTTTCTCCATTGGTACTTTTCATCAATGGTCTCGGATAGATAGATTAGTAGACACGTACAGTGTATAGATTACCCCGATATGTGGCACCCCTTAATCCACCTAGTCACAGCTCTCGGATGCAGCCGTTATGAAAGTGTCATCAAGACCCTATGATACCACTTCTGAAAGTCTTGACCAAACAGTTTAGGAAGAATATCAAGGGCATGGAACCTTCAATATATACTTCCTAAACTGTCTGGTGCCAGTGTGATGATCACCCCAGTATGGTACTATCACAGGACCCATTCTTTTCTGTAGTGTCTCTTTTCTTGTTCTTACAAGATGTAGAAGTCAAGGAGTACCTACAACTTGAATGGCTGGAAGAGGCCAGGATGACACAGTGAGTGGGTGCACTGATTATCATACATGGAGAATTATCATACATGGAGAATGAGGACTACATGTGTGGCTTAAAGGAGGCCTAAGCAAGGCCAGGTGCCACTGGCAGTGAATTCAAGTTAGGGCTAATAGCAAATGAGGCCCCAGTGGGCCAACGAGGTAGGGGCCACAGTGTTTCATTTTGGCACTTGGATTACATACAAAGAAAACCACTCAAACCACTATTGCTCCCAAAATGTACTGCCTTGAATTGGTGACTCAAACCCAAGCAGAGCCACTGAGTGGCAGCGAGCTCACCCCAATCCAAATGCATGCACTTGGTAAGCTACCATACAATGCATACCGACGATCAAACCACCTTGGATTGCGGAATCACAGTGGGTGGACACTAACACCGCCAGAAACATGTGCATAATATATCAGATAGAACTTGGACATTTCCCTCCCTGCCTTAGTCACAACACATGGTTTGGGAAGAATATCAAGGGCTCAGAACCCTTGATATCCTTCCTAAACTGTCTGGCATAGATTGACCCTGATATGCACTGCCTCTGGATATGGACTCATTAGCAGCCCATTACTGGGCCACTGAGTGCACCAGTTTCCCTTCCATCCTCCAAGTCCACAATCATGGTCGATCCCCAGTGGTCCAATGAGTTGCACATGGAGAGCTGGACTATGGTCGACCACCTACAGGAATTCATCCCACAAGCTGCCTTCATGTCACAGCCGGACTCCATCAGCACATTCGACACAATGTACCCCACCCCCCCTTTGATCTTTCACAACCACCACCATACCCTACATCTTACCCTTCCCCATGTTATGGTGCCAAGGGGACCACTTTCACTCAAATGCTCTCACAACATTACAAATTCAATTTCTCGAGCCCTGAAGCAACATCCCCAACCACTTTGCAGCCCCACATCGTCAAAGCTGCACCTACCCCACCAGTGCCTCACCCTGATCCAGAAAAGAATATTACAGATCTGCAACACTCATTGGATGATGCGATTGCATTCATTCATGCATGACAGTGTAAGTTTGAGCATTCATATTTGCATAATTTACACTAACTAGTCTAATAATAGTACCATTATTCCATATTCTCGAGGAGGCAGGCTGTCACAACTGGAATCAGCTATGCAGCCACCTTTCTGCCATCGCATGGAAGGGTCTGGCCATGGATTGACTTCAGCCCCGCTTGTCTCACTTCTGGAAGGGTGAATTAACAAGATTGTACTACGAGTACATACATAAGAGTATAAATTTCAAAGAAGGTAAGCTCATCTACTGGTTCATACTTAGCTGACATGGTGACAGTTGCCATCCGGTTACAGGTTCACACCGGGACCATCCATGCTGTTATACAGCTCAACAACAGGGATTTTACAACAGGACTAACGAAATTTGTAAGTACCATTTTTCACATCACACATTCTAAGTCGCTGACCTTTATCAGCTAGAATCTGACATACTGTGCAACTTCATCAGTAGGTTGGCGTTCGCAGGTGGCAACATTGTCGTCGAATATTTCCAAGTTACTGCCTCTGCTGAGAACCTAGGCTGGGCCCACAATGCGGTCCGATGGAGAGGAGAAGATCAAGGCTACCCCCTGCTCCACAGATATGAACACATTGAGGGCAGGTTCATTGAACAATGGGTATGATTTTGCTCATTAATCTATGTATTATCTTGCTCATTCAATCACAGCCTTTATAATTCAAGAGTCTCTATCCTGAAACATTTCTCTGTTGGATGTTCTCCCTGGAAAACACAAAGAAGTTTTTCAGTGTATTCAGGGAAGTCACTGGCTCAGACAGCCTTTCATACCTACAACCATTATGCTCCCTCAATATGCAACTGATGGTGTTCAGCTGTGGTGTTGTAAGTCTTCCCATCTTTTAAGAATCTTATGATAATAACTACTTTAGCTCCTTACATGTCTCAAATTTGCTGCTAATAGGTTGCACAGGCAAGCAGACAGCATGTGGATGAAAATGACTGTCTTGAACATCTCACAGCTCACTCATTTCTTTCGGAGAGTCATTGCAAGGAAGCTTGCAGGTGTCTCAGATGAAGTAGCAACCGATGTGCTAGATAGGTTGATCCAGATTGCTACACTTGAACTTTGACTGACATCCATTACTACACCATTGTCATGTATGACTCAAGTATCTCAGAATTAATTATTGCACATGTCAGCATCTCTTCCATCATTCCCTTATGCCCCTTGCTTCCTGATTGATGCACTCCTTGCCTGAGTATCCAATTCTGTCTTCTACATCTCCAAAGAATTGTTTGTCCTCTTCAGACACTAAACAAAAAGTACTCACTCAGGCCAATCCCCATATTTGCAAAACAAGTAACATGTTTCATTTGGGTTCATTACCAAGTGCTACAGAGAAATAGATGTATGCCAGTTCACTACAATGTTCTATATGGACTACAGTAGAGTAGCACGAAGGGTGCAAGGAGAGGGGTGCCAATGCTGCCCTTACAAACACAACCATGTGAGATCCCGCGATCCAAAAGGGAAGTCAGATACCAGTAAGTAGTGACAAGTGCTACTGAACATGCTTGCTGGCAGTGGATACCACTGCCTATACAATGGCAAAGGGCTTGTACCTGATGACAGTGCAAAGGAAATGGCAGTAGGTGGCATTGACTTCTTCATGGACGGTAGCAAGAATAAAACTTGGGTGTATATTTCATGGTAAGAAGGGTCAGGTTTTAGTGAATCTTACCATAGAGGCAGAATTTGATGGCTCTGTTGGCAATTCCTGGGCCTCTCAAGGGGTTGTAGTTCTGTACAACATCAACAAGTGGGTTTATTAATGACCACCATGTTATCCCCACCTGTGGCTCTTTCTGATAGTCATTGATGATGAGATTATGAGCAACCCCCTTCCTGAGGAAGACGATGCGAACGGACAATGGCAGATGGTGGTGTGTGGCACAACAGCACAGAAGAAGGTGAGGATGACGAAGAAGAGGAAAAGTGAATAAGAGAGGGTTTCATTGTTGACAAGGACAAGGAAGACAAGGAGACAAGGAGGAGCGGTGGAGAAGAAGGAAGTGGCAAAAGAGACACCATTGAAGATGCAGTAAGCTCCCATTCTTAGTGCCATGTCTCAGTGATATCTACTCTGAGAAGACGACCTGGAGGTTCTGGAGAAAAATACAGGCACCTCATTCAGAAATTGTCTGACACATCTTCACCGTGGCCGTGACAGTGGTTCTCCTCCAGTTGCGTCCTCCTCATAACAGAGGCAAGTAGTTGAGTCCTCTGAGGATGGTCTCAACAACAACAACAATCTACCCCAAGTCCAGGATATTCTACACACTTGGGATGATGAGCAGGCAGGGGGGTAGAGAAGATGATAAAGAGAGTGCTGGTGCCATGGATGAGCAAGAGCACAAGGAAATACTCAAAGGGGGAAAAAAGCTGGAATGCCAGTGGAGGAGAGCCATGGGTTCCCTCCCAAACCTTGCTGGTATCGATGCTAAGTGATGTGTTTGGTGATGGTCATGCCAGTGAGTATTGGATTGGGCATTAGAAGGCAAGAATACAAGGAGCGGGGGACCGGTGGCTTAGCAGATATGCCACCCTCCATCAATTTGCGCTGATTTTCTGCTGCCAGCTTACTGAATCGAGTCATAGCATGCGCTGCTCATTGCAACTTTCAAACACTATGGTAAGGGTTGATGTTTTGGACCGCAAACCTTTTCTAGAGTTCATTTTCCAGGAAGAATGCTTCAGCAGATGTCAAAATCTACAATCAGTGCAGTAATCTAGTCCTCCGCCACGCAATTTTGACCCATGAAAACAAAAATCATGAACCACTAAAGTCCATCGAAGGCAATCCACTACCTCCATTTCCAAAGCCAGGTGACTTTGACTATATTATTGTAGGGTTTCCTTGGTAAAATTTCATGTAACCTACTTGGATCTCACTGATCGGTTGATAGCCAGCCTCACTCTACTTTAAACATGTATCAGAGAGCCAATGATAGGAAGAGCAATCTGATTCTTACCGCGCTCTCCTTCATTGACTTTCACAGACCTCCATACTGTATATTTGAAAATGTGCAAGGCTTCCTGCAGTACAATCTTCATGCATGTCAGGATGGCAAGCATTTGGTAAAGGGAGGCATCTGAAATTTGTTGTGGTGGCACTTCTTGACATGGGGTAAGTCTGCTCTGCCTGGTTCAGTCGCAGTAATGACATCAATACCACATAGATATCAATTTAGGTATGGTCTCCTTCAGGCTGCACACTATGGAGCACCACAATCCCAAGTCCGGTTCTTCATAATAGCTGCCAAACATGGCCTGGAATTACCCCTATTTCCCCAGCCTATGCATGAATTTCCTTTCACCGACACTTTGGAAATCAAACTTCCAGAGGGACTTACACTTTGACCAATAACCACACATCCTGGTGTTGCCCCACACTGTTATATATCTGTACACGATGCAATCAGTGACCTTCCCAGGTTTGACTGGTATGGTACTTCCTTCTGTGTGCGACCTTTCTTGATATTCTCACTAGATGGCAGATCGAAGCTGATGACATCAAGGAATGTAGTGAAGATCAGCCATGATGTGGTTATCAGGGACCCGATGTTCCATATGAACACAAGCCACGAACAAGGTTTCAACAGAGCTGCTGCAGCCAACCGACATGAGATATCCAACAGTACATGCACACCTATGATCCTGAAAAGGTAGACAGGTAAGTCTTGCAAGCGTGGACAGCTGTGCAGCATGATCGAATCCATTTTCCATGAGCTTAGAGTTGTCAAGATTCCCGTCGAACCTGATGTGGACTTTCAAAGTAGGGTATTCTGTCACTGGGTTCTCCTTGACTGATTTGATTCCTTGGATAGGCTCGCCAGCTCATCTTTGGCAGTACCACTTTGCAAACCCTGCATCAGCCTCTGGCAGGACAGGCTACTGAGCTGGTGAACAACAACCAACATCTGCCCAAGACATCCAACTAACCATGGTCACAGGATATTACAGACGTGTGCAGAAAGTTCTCGTTCATGGCAAACCGGAGAGAAACAACATGGTCCAATACTTTGGCAAAAAACTAAAGGGTTTCGTCTTTACTCAGAATGGATGGGTTCAGTCTTACAGCTCTTGGTAAGTGGCTCAGTTTGCATTGTCAGCTTGACCTCATGGGCTCCTTGTAATTACATCCAACCCCTGATCATTGTCTCTGATGTCAGGCATCCCAGTGCTATAACTGTACAATGGAGCAGCTATGCACAAAGCATCACCAAGAAACTCATGAAGGGTATGCTAACTGGTCCCATCAGGATCTTAAACTGGTCGTTCCCTTGTGAAGACGTGTCATGCAAGCTACAAACTCAGCATTTGGCATTGGCACTCCATGACAAAGTCATTGATCTTGAGACTGCTGGTATCGCTGCTATTCAAGTTGATGAGCCAGCCATCTGTGAGGGCATAAGTCTCCTCGAAAGATAATGTGTGAGCTGTCTGACATCCATGCTAGTTGCCTCTTCGTAAATCTGACTGGGACAAGTACTTGGAATGGGCTGTTGACACCTTTGAGCTTGCTACAGTGGGTGTTGGCGATGAGACTCAGACTCACTCCTATTTTTGCTACTCCAACTTCAGCGATATCTTCCCATCTATTCAATGTCTCGATGCTGATGTCATTTCTATTGAGTTCTCAAAGAGCGACATGAAGTTGCTGCATACCTTCAAGTAATATGGTTAAACAATGACATGGAGGGTCCATTAGATGACACTCGCATCCACCCCAAGGGCTACGAGCTTGCATGGAAGATGACAATAGATGCTCTTGAGCCTGATAAGAAAGATGTTCATGATGAACACCCTTCGCATGTCGTATCCCTCATCATGCAAGATAATGGCAATGAGAGGAAGCTGAACAAGCTTAATCTCAATGAGTTCATTGTCAGCATGTATGAGGCCAGTGAAGTCACACCTTGAATGTCATTCGCGAAGAATTGCTCAAGCCATTCACAGAGCAGCACTCACCATGCATCTGTGGGATGTGTTGACCATGTTAAATGGCGAAACACCTCCAACCTTGGTAAGTATGGGACTCATTATCTTCACTCTCATATTTTGTAATCACTCCTTGCTAAGGTTCACCCGTTGCCACATTTTGGAAGGAGTTCCACACTCGGACTCTAACTTTCATTTTCATCTGAAGTACCTCACACTCATGTTTACTGGAATCTCTTCCCATGAGATTCAGCTGTCAAATAGCTGCAACAAGCTTCTGCAAATTGCTGGAAGTCTTGAGTTTCACTCAGACAGAGCATGGGATACAAACTGCACAAAGGCAACTAGCAGAGAATTGGGAAACCTGGAGGTTCCAAATTCAGAGGAGTGGCTGAATAATACTGCTGGTTGGAAGCTTACCATGGTCACCATTTCTGTCCCATTCCCTCAACGGTCACTCTCCCCCGGCCTAATGGAGTCAGTGTCAAGATGATTCTTCCCAAGAATTTTCACTTATTCAGCAGACTATCCTGAGCAGTATGCAGGGATCGTTTGACATAAGATTTGACTGGACTGACAACTGGCCAACAGAGTTTTAATTGCAAATATATGCAATCTAGGCTTGTGCCCATGGTTGCGATACCTCATACCCAAGGACTGAGTGGTCGAGTGCACAACCTAGCATCTCAAGGGGACATGCTGCAATGCCACCTGTTGGCTCACAAGGATACTGAAGAGCAATGCAAGAAGGTTGTTGATGCTCGTCAGTTCATCTATGAATGGCAGTACATCATTGACACTCCGCAGGTTGAAGCACTACTCAAGGATGAGTTGTTGATTCCAACGAAGCTATGCATTGTGGAATAGGACCTCGCAGACATTCTCAGACACCAGTGGAATCAATGCGCAAGATAGATTAATATGTATTATATTGCTTGGCTGTCAAGTCACGTTATCATGTGTACTTTGTAATCAAAGATAGCCAACTGGCAGTTTTCCAACATCAAACTTGTCAAAGTACCTCACAATCATGATGTTAAAAGAATATGTGGCTCAGACTGCAGCCTCTCCTATCATCTCTATTACATCACCATGTGGCCAAGTGTTATGTCGTGAGACGTATACTACCTCCTAAAGGCTAAGATAATGTAGGCTTCTCCTAGTAGAGTGGTTTCTTCATTCAAGTCTCCATTCAGAGACATGATGTGGATGACGAGGATTGCATTCAAGAGATAATCTCCTGCCGCCGGAGTAACGATTTGAAGGATCGTATATGCATCAGACACTAAGGTGTCGACAAGCCCAGTAAACGCTGAAGACAGTACTTTGGGTGGGATGTCGCTTACTTGTGTAAGTCGACCACGGAAGTCTTTAGACTGGATAACAACATTACCCAGGACACGACGAGGTCAAGTGACACTAATAAGATTGCAAGTGTTTCAAGAATACAAGAGGAGGCTAGGGTTACGAGAGGACTAGTGTGAGGATCGAAGGTAGTGAGGACTGAGCTTAAATAACGTAAACTTGAGTGCATGGACCAAGACAGATGAGGAAGTATTCAGGAAAGGAAACGGTCGAGAAAGGAAACATAAAAGTCATACGACACGATGAGCCAATGGGAATTATGGATGGAGAAGTCGTACCATGAGTACGAACTTCCAATAAGAAGGTGAGATCCTATGCCCAAAGTGGGGTTAGGATTAGTAATACAAGGTAAACGGAGTCAAGATCAAGGCATAAGTCGAGTACAAGAAAAGAAGAAATCATAACACCAAGCTGTAACAAAAATACCAAGTGGAGGCCTAAAATCCTCATTGACCCTTCCCTCAACAACATAGCAATCTTGGGCTTGTGCAGACTCTGCCACTGTGCCTGACAATGTCAAGATCATGACATATGGTTTCCGTGTTCATGAGGCCCTGTACCAATTGGTACACTCTCTTTAGTTGCCCCCACACCTTCAAGCTTAGTTCTAATATCAATAACTTCCAATTCTGAAGTCAACCTTGCTGGACTGACCTCTATCATACCAGGAGATGATCCAGTGCTGGTGCCAGGCACTGGGAAAGAAGGAAGCTACAAGACAAGCATTTGAAGCTGCACAGCAGGAATTCAATGACTATGCGAGCAACATCATTGAGATCATTGGCCAACCAACCTATTCGCACTTCCTTGCCATGTATCTCACTGCTCTGACATGCAACACTGCCACCAGTACTCGCCAATAGGTTGCGTCAACTTATAGTGATAGATTTGCACACCGCTCACATCCATACCAGATTCCACAAGTTGCCAGTATTGATCTGCATTCAGACCGAGCAATAACTCCTTTGTCTTTCACACAATGTACAAGTCGCAAGGCGCCAGCCTGATTCTACTCTGCCCCAATCGCCAAAGTATATTTGTTCATGTTCTTATTAGGCCGATGTACTGCCTCGCAGGTGTGTATATCCACCTGGGTGTTATATTTGATAGTGCAGATGACCATGCATTGATTTATATCTTTTTTATGCTAAATCTCATGCTTGTTATCATTTGTAATTTTGGACTACAAATGCTACAACAGAAATGTCCTGCAATCATCAGACTGGATCAACCAGGATGTAGCACACAGTAACGTATAATACAGGGAGCACTAACCCTACCTTCCCACAGATTTCAATATTCATAAGTACTGTGGCCCCATTTCACAGGTACGCGTGGCTCCTCCAATATCATTCCTTTTTTGGCATTTTCTTGGCTGGCACAACAGCACCTCACCACCCATTCCCCATTTGGTGGGTTTCCTGAGAAGCTCTGGTCCAACACCATTAGCACCCCTGCTATAAAGGAGGCAATCCTGCTGCCAGTGCAATAGGATTCACTCGCTCATCTCTGCCAGTCACCACTCATTGCTCTTCATCCGGGTTCTCTAATGTCTACCCATTCTCAGCATGACTCTGCCAATGAGGTGATGAGCAGGCAGAAATGAGGTCGCAATAGTATGCTGGAGTTAGGACCCCGGAAAAAGCTGTATGTCAATTCTTAAAACCCCAGCATGACCAGAGACCTATTGCAACCTAGAACAACCCAGGACCCCCTCGTGCATCACGGTCACCATTTCAGGAGAGCTTTACATGCTTTCTGCAATGTCCAGACTCTGTTAACCAAGGGCATTGTATTGATGTCGGAGGGTGCAAGTAACAATGAGGCATTACTAATGGCCATGTTAACAAAACTAATTGCTAGCACCAGCACAGTCAGTGGGAATACTCACTGAGTGTTCGACCAAGAGGGAGATAGTAGAGTGGAGAGTTGGTAGTGGATCTGACTTGTAGGAGGTCAAGAGCCACTTAGATTATACTGGGGGAAACCACCAGTTTATATACTACAGGAATGGCACACAGACCATGTACCTAATATAGGTTTTACCTATGTATAGTATCTGCAGTAGAACATGATGGAACATCGTGGAAGGATTTATAATCCTATGACATCATGCCAAGAGAATTGGCTTACTGATGTATGCGATCCTATCGGCTATGAGTAATTGCAATCATGTCATCATCACATGATGTTCTAGACCTTTAGATGAGAAGTCTGAAGTAGAACAATCTAGAGTTAATCAATGTGATTTCAACAAAGAGTTGGTTGACCTTGTCTTTTTCCTCAGCATCATCCAGTAAATCCACCAGGCTGGAATAAAAATGTTCAGAATCAGTCACAAGGTCTGTGTGAGAAAACACTTGAGCAGAGGTAAGGGGGAAGCAAGTCTGGAGAATAAACAAAGACCTATTTGAGTTTGGCAGGCAAGTTATCCATGGAACTCAAACAAACCTGGATAGCAACATAGGCGATCAATGCTTTGGTTACAGTGTGCATACTATGGATATGCACATTTCCTGAACCAGTCACCTTGGGTTCCTGGTCAACAGAGCTAGGAGATGTAAAGATATGTTTGAAGGCCTGGGAGAGGGCATATTATTGTGACAATATATGTTGATAACCGTACTACTCATGGAAATGAGAAGACCACTGCATAAAAGCCCATTCCATGGGTCCTCATGGTTGTAAGTGTAGTTCGCATACAGAAAGATTGGCCATTGATCGCCAGCCATCTGAATCTGACCATTGACAAGTTTTGACCTAGTTCTGTTGTGGAGGTGTCAGATGGTGTCCATGTATTCAGATAGCATTGATGTGAACTGACTCAACATTTTCCCAGTCAAGGCCAGTGGGGCAGAGGAGTGCTCCAGTGCGTTCGTGATTGAAGCCCCATCTGGACTTGACATTACAAGGGATATGTGGATTTAAAGACTGGCCTTTGAGTGTAATCCAGTTGATAATAGTGATTTTCATACCCTTCATGTTGTCAGCTTGGGCACCATTGACACCTTTCTGAATCTGCTCAATAGTGTATGATGAATCACGACAAAATCTTCAAATTTGGGTCACATCACCAGCTCGCCGATCGAAATCACCTCCTCCTCAGATGAAGCCATGAGATGTGCCTCCAATCCTAACACCATCTGCAATAGCTCCTTGAATATGCCATACTCCTTTCTTTTGCTGGTTGGACACTCCTTTTAGAAGTATGGAGAACCGAGTGGGTAGGAATATGTACACATGTTGAAATCACATTGCTTGACTCTAGATTGTTCTACTTCAGACTTCTCATCTAAAGGTCTAGAACATCATGTGATGATGACATGATTGCAATTACTCATAGCCGATAGGATCGCATACATCAGTGAGCCAATTCTCTTGGCATGATGTCATAGGATTATAAATCCTTCCACGATGTTCCATCATGTTCTACTGGAGTTACTATACATATGTAAAACCTATATTAGGTACATGGTCTATGTGCCATTCCTGTAGTATATAAACTGGTGGTTTCCCCCAGTATAATCTAAGTGGCTCTTGACCTCCTACAAGTCAGATCCACTACCAACTCTCCACTCTACTATCTCCCTCTTGGTCGAACACTC
>JBBPOB010000052.1:0-39013 GCA_038091275.1 Tylopilus subfusipes
TACTATCTTTGGCTCCACCAAGGCTAAGCGAGATTCCCACAGGTGTTTGCAGTGCGCTTCGCGCACTGCGTTAGGGTTAGACATTGCAATGCTTTTTGAGGTCACTGTATATATTTTAAACAACTACTCTAAATCCTAATGAAATGTAGCCTGCATTTCGTAGTTCCCATGGACTTGGTGAATTTTCTGCGAGCGAACATGTCATGTGACTATGGTTGGAAACATGCATGCCCACCTTTGCCAGACCACCATCCCTACCACAACGACAACGACGGCACCGATTCCACCACACGACGCCATTGACGACTAACATGCTGGCGCTAGCGCCCTGGCACCACCCTGTCTGACCCTTCTTGAGCACTCCCTGCAGCGCCCTGTCACTGCACTGCCCAACCCCGTCCCACCATCCTTGAGCACCTCCACTGGCATAGCCCACTTGTGCGACGCCAATGACATCAGTCCTGTAGCCCCCATCCACACAACGACTTGGCAACGCGATGACGACGGCACCTCGCCCACACCTCGTCCTCACCCACTGGTACCCCGTCTCTCCACACACAACAACAATGGCATGACAACGACACGACAACGAGGATGTGACGGCGATGGTGCCTCACCCTCGCCATCCCCACCCATTGACACCTCATCCCTCCATACGCGAACAACGATACAACTACGATGACGTGATGACGATGGGGCCTCACCCTCTCACCCACCTGACCCCTCCACACGTGACGACGACAGGGCCTCACCCACTTCATCACTCTACATGCAACGGCAATGGTGCCTTGCCCATTCCTCGTCCTCACTCACCTGTCCCTCCACACGCGACGACGACAGTGCGACGACGGCGCCTCGTCCATGCCTCATCCTCACCCCACTCCACATGCGATGATGACGGCGCCTCATGCTTGCACTCTCCCTCTCCCTCACTGGCGATGACAACGACATGACAACAAGACAGTATGGCCCCTGGCCCTCTCCCTCTCCCTCACCGGGGACGACGACACGACGACACAATGGCAGCAGCGCCTCACCCTCACCGGTGACAACGACGACATGACGACAATGGCACACCTCGCCCTTCGCCCTCGCCCTCTCCCTCTCCCTCACTGGCGATGACGATGACACAACGACTCAGATGACGATGGCGCACCCTCGTCCTCGCCCTCTCCTTCCCTCACTGGTGACGATGACGACACGACGACTTGGATGACGACATGACGACGAACGTGATGATGACAATGCGATGACGACTATGCAACGATGACAATGTGATGATGACAATGTGACAATGACGATGCGACGATGAATGTGACAACGACAGCGCACCCTTGTCCTCTCCCTCTCCCTCTCCCTCACTGGCGACAACACGATAACATGACCCCCGTGGGTATAGCACCCCTAGTACCATAGAATCATTGTAGTGCCTGTATTTAGATACAGAATACCATTTTTTTTCTATAACATTCAAGTGATGCAATCCAAACAGGAAAAAAAATCCATGGCACCTATGTATTCATGTACTTTGCTGGGACTCTGTACCACACTGTAGCACTGTCACACTGTGATATTGATGTGACATGCTGTGACGTGCTGTGCAGTCACTGTACAGGCGGGACCCATCTATGGCGCTGTGACCGTCTGTACCCACTGTACAGCATTGTACAGCCACCTCTGGGTTTGCTGATGCCATCCACCATTGGCGGTCCTGAAAAACGCGACCCACCACCATCATGGTATTGTTTCTTGTATGCAACCTTTTTCTTCACTGGTTGCTCCAAAGACCCATGGTTCAACATGCCCGATGACGACAATGTGCTGCTCTGCTTCCGCTTTGCATCTGGTCCGTTCCACCATGCAACACTCGCTTTCTTCAAACGAATGATGTCGCCAATCAGGATCCCGACCTTGGACAAAATGTGTTTGGGCATATCCGCAAGAATGTCTGGCCTGATGCCTCGGAGATCAAGCTCACCCTCGTATTGGGATGCATTGTGAATCTTGAGATTGGTTTCTGCATATAATAGAAAGCGCTTAAGTTTTGTCAGCGATGGAAGAGGTGGAGATGGAGGCAGTTGAGAAGGCTTATGCAGGGGCATCATCAGTGGTACTGTGGATGGGACAAGGGTAGAAGGAGCCTTAGCAACAGGCGAGCCGGTGGACTGCAAAAGACCGGTGTTGGTAAGCATTTGAAGCAGAAGAATAGATGTGAGGGAGTTGACATCCATGCTCGGTGTTGGTGTCAGGGCAGGTGGGGGCTGTGCTTTTCGTGTTGGATGCAAAAAATGTGCTTTGTTCAACATGTTGAACAAGGGGATATTTGGCAGTGTGGTCAATGTAGCCTGACCTTCCTCCTGTAAGGATGTTGAGATATTTTTGTTGTCGAGGGAGTATCTCAATGCACCAGAGCATGGGACCAATCCAGAATCATGGCCGGTGTGAGCGCAATTGTCCCCATTGGACCAACATAAGTATATCCTTCGTCGTGATCATTTTTGTAGCAGGCTTGAAGCTTGATATGCCAACGGACGAGGCATGATTTGATGTCAGACGTTTTGAGTACCTAACCCCATTCAACTTCTGAATAATGCATTTGGACATCTGCATGAATGGCTACATACCTTGTTGTCATCGCCATCAGTCGTCTCATTGTCGTCATCCTCTGCATTGCCACCCAAAGCAGGAAGTTTTTCGATGTTTTTCATGTCGACAAGGATCTTGGTGGAGGAGGGATTGCTCTTCCAAATCTTCTTCACCATTTCTTTGTAGTCGTTCTTGTTATTGACATCCATGGCATTGCACTGGCTGAGCAGGTGACGAGTAGAGTTTACATAGTAGAAAAACTGTAGTGGCAACATACCTTTTTGCCTTCGGTGGTATATACTTGAATGAGAACTGCTTCTTCGCCGAGAGCATGTATTGATCCTGTCCATGCTTGTTGAGAATGCTTTGCAGAAAGTCCAGATAGTTTGTGTCATTGATTGAAAATTGTAGCTCCTTGACTTTGGCAGACTTTTCTTCCTTTGGAGCAGCTGCTTTGCCCTTAGCCATCTTCTTCTTGATGACAGAGTAGACAGTAAGAGAAACAGCAAAAGTATACATTGTATCTGAGTCACTGGAAGTGGGCAACGGCAGCATGGTTGACAGCGGCAGACAAGTCACACAGGTCACATCTGACAAAGTGAATCATTGAGTTCAGGGTCCTATCCCGGCAGTGTCCAAGGCGCAACTTTCACAACATTGGATTCCACATCAAAATGAAAACAGCTGTAAATGTAGATTAGCATCAAACTTAGCTTTTATTAGGTAGATTAGCCTAGATCCCTTAGCTAGAACAGTAACCAATCCTAATCCGTATAAGAATTATTGCTTGGGATAAGGAAGAACAACTGGGGCTCCAATTGACTAAAGTTTTTTTTACTCATTCTCTAGATATAGGATTGCCTTGTCTATCATTTGATCTGGTAGATATAGTTGTCTTATCACCAGCTCATTAGTCAGATTGGGCCCAGAGGAATTGATCAACACAGAGATTTCTCTAGTGTTTCTATAGATCATATTCCTGAATGAATGACAGCATCCCTATCTTCTTGAATATATAAACCCTTCAATTACCTTGTATTATCTTCACACTTGATCTGCACAATTCATGCACATTGTTTGTCCAAGTCCACTCGACTTGACCTTGACCTAAGACCTAGTAACTTCAACCTAGTTTCACTCTATTACTCAAGGATATTGAGTCTCTTTGTGAGTACCTCCCTTGAGACTAGAGAAGTCTATCATCTGTTGACAAGCAATGTGTGTCCAGCATAACACAATGGGACTTCTTGGTTCTGTCAAGTCTGGTTCCTCTGTGTTCAAGTCTGGACGAAGTCTGGATAGAACTGGAGGGATAGAAGTGAATGTGCAAATGGACAAGAGGTCTGATGGAGATACAGATAGGAGTAACATATGGGACTTGGTGTAGGACTTATATATTGCACCCTTGCCTAGACTTGTTGTCCCAATTTTGGAGTAGCAGAGATTTGGAGTAGGAGGAGATAAGGGAGAGGCAAGGAGCTAGGAGCAAAGAGGGATGAGAATGAGGAGGAGTGACTTTAGTTGATATTCATACTGAGGTTACATGGCAGTAATAACAGGAGTTACATATATAGTAGGACATCAGATTGGAGTTTGAAGTTCAGAACAGGAGAAGCATATGATAAGAAATGAGATAAGTAGGAGAACATGTGCAAAGAGGAGATGAGACATTTGACTGGTAAGCATTGCAATCTTTGTCCACCACTATTGCCACATTGCCCACTGTGCCTACAGCTGTTTGACATAAACCCTTCAAGACAGGTACAAATTCAAATGAACAAATGTGGAACAGATAAGACCAATAAATCAAATATTCTCAATGTCTGACAATAATCAGTGATTAGACAGTGCAATAAATTTCCTCTGCAAACCCACCATAGACTTTGGCAGCATGGCTTTGATGGCAGTATCAAACCTAGCTGCATTAGGGCAAAATCCTTGGCTGACATACAGTGATGGATTGGTGCTGCAAATGGTGCAATCTGTGCCCATGCAATGGTGTTGCTAGCACTGAGGCAAAGATAAATTTTGTATCTATGTGTATTTTTTCAGAGCCAAACTGGTCCAAGCTGGTCCAAACCAGTCCAAATGGTTGGATAGTCTCATGTAGTCATAAACTGTGACTAAACCAGGCAAAACCAGAACCTAGTTACTCTTATGATCTAGTTCAACTATGTAAACTGGGTTTGCCAAAAACTGAATAAAACCAGAACTGATTGGTAGTTAACTGAACTGTGACAACACTAAGCCTACATACATACATAAACCCTCAGGTGTCTACTTTATACCTCAAGCTAGGTCTACTTAGGTTTATCCTTGTACTTGGATCTTATCCAACACACCTTTGTTTCTATGAATTTTTGATGTTGCCTCTTGCTTCACTTGAATCACTCTGGCTTAGCTTCTTGCTTCAAGTTACATAGCTCAACCCTGGCTTCATCTTTGAACTTCTGGTGGTGTATCTAGCCACTCAATCCTTGAATCCCTGACTTGTCCACCTGCAGGGAGTGTTAATGCTGCAGTACAAACCTTTATTCTCAAGCTAGCTATCTAGGTCTATGCTTGTGCCTACCCAGACCAAGCATAATAGATTCTAGGACTTAGTGATGTTGTGAAATAAGTGAAATAGTGAAAGATCAAAGGGAGTGTCCATGAGCACTCAATTGAAAGAGTCTAGACAGGGGCTTTGATAAGATAAGATTGGTAGTAACTAATAATAAAAGTCCATAGATGTAATTGTAACATTTGAAATTTCATCTCTGACATTTTCAGGTTCACTTGAGAAGGGCACCTTGATGACTAACCAAGAAAAATGTAAACAGTGTTATCATCCAAGAATGATCTTCATAGAAAATGAAAAAGATACAATCTTGTACACTAAACTCAGTAGTAGTACTTACTGCAAGTGGCCAAGAAGCTACACACACTGCATCACAAATTCTGGACCAAAGTTTATCAGTGTGAGCAAACAGGCATGGATTAGGACAGTGAGAGGTGAAGCAATGTCCAGATAACAGGTATACAGTCAGTACATCATAAAGCTCCAATCAGTACTATGCACGAGGAGAGAGAAAGAAACCTGATTGAAATTGCATTTCATCATTTCAAGGTGTTGAAACCTAAACCTGAATACTGAATGAACACTTGAACTTCCAATTTTCAGCCGCACATTACTTACAACTCCATGCTTTTAGACATCATCATGCAACACACATTGGGCATATTCAACCTTCTCAACACTTTCCTTGGTAAGCAAAATGTCCCGAACCTGAATACATGTTAGTACTTGGGCAGACAAAGAGTGACTCCGACATACTTCCACAGGGGGGTTAAGGCCGAGCGCTTCCGCTCTCTCCCACCGCTCCAACCTCGTCATTCCAATACAGGGACCAAACTCGTATGACCTAAACACCCGTGAGTATGGATCGGTCAGATTCTCGGGAAGCTCACATGTCGAAGAAACGAAGCATTTGGTGTACTTTGTTCTGACCCTCCGAATGGACTATAAATGCAAACGGAGTGAACTTTCCTCTTCCGCGGTACCACATGCACTCATACCAGGTTGCATATATCCCATTTTCGATCTAACATCATTGTAGTATTTGCGATAATGCCCAGCCTTGTCTTCGACATCCAGATGTTCCCTCCCTATCACCGCTGGGGAAGGTTTCGGTTTCTCGGACTTCGCTGGCTGTGGGGGTGCTTGCTTTGCCGTTTCGGAAGATGAGCGCGTCTTCGTACTCGCACGGGTTCGCTTGACCGGTATGGCGACTTCTTCCTCGACGGCGACCTCCTCGTCAGAAGAGATCTCAAGGACGTCGCTGAGCTTTGCATCGTTCTCAACCTCCACTGGCGTCTCTACCGAGTCTACCCGCTTATTTTTCCCTTTTTCTGTGACCGAGGTTCGCTTGCCATTAGTGATAGAGTTGGTTCGTTTGGCACTCGCGAAGGAAAGTGTGCCCTGCTTCAAATTTGGCATGTCGGTGGGACAAGGTGGGTGCAGAGAATCACGAGTGGTTGGGAGAATAACGACAGGGGTATTGCACAGCCACTAGGGTCTCTCCGTCGATATCACGTGCTTGAAAGCGACGACCAACGATAATATACGGTTAAGGTATGTTATCCAACATGATACAAAGGAAATGCGTGGCAATGTCCAAAAACATAGCTGATATCTCAGATCTCAAAAGCCAAAATCGCCCTGATGATGTCCCCCAGAGTGAAAGTGGAAACCGCCTCCGCGGAAACCAGTACCCTGGAACTGCGCAAAGATATCTGCTAGATCAGCTGGATTCATACCTCCAAACGGCGCGCCCATGCCGCCCATGCCGCCCATGCCAGAATCATTCTGCCCATCTTCGTCCTCGCCCATGTCGTACCGCTCTCGTCGTCGAGGGTCTGAGAGTACGACGTGTGCTTCGACGACGAGTTTGAATTTTTCCTCGTCTCCGCCCTACACACAAAAGTTTAGGTGAGTGTACATGACCGCGGTAGAGATGGGATGGCAACCTTGTCCGGGTGATGTTTCAGACTTTCTCGGCGATATGCCTTTTTGATGTCCGCATCAGAGCAGTCCCTTGGAACACCTGGACAGACATAAGACATAACTTGTTCCCAAGGGCTAAATAAATACATACCGAGAATCTTGTAATAGTCCTTCGTCTTACTTCGTTTGAGGGCGGCCTCGGCTTTCTTCAGCTCAGCCCTGAGGGACCTAGCATCTGCATCGGCACCTTCAAATTCAGCCTGTTCGATAGAACACTTGAAATCCGCTACTGCGGCGTCAAATTTTTCAAGGTGGAGATGGATACGAGCACGAGTGCGCAGCGCTTTGAAGGATGTTGGAAGGAGAGCGAGAGAAGCTTCTGTGTTTCTCAAGGCTTCGTCGTATTCTTCAAGCTATATCCGAGGTAAGAGACGCGATAGGTGGATTATCTTGAAAAGTCTGATACCTTTACTAATGTAGCGGCGCGGTTTGATAGCAGGGTAGCACGGATACATCCGCCCTTGCCCTCCTCTTCTGCCTCACCTATTCGCTGTGGAAAGGAGAAATTAACACGACCATCTGAATTCTCAGAGTTACGCACCTCTAGACACTCCGTATAAAGTGTAACTGCCTCGTCCAGTTTGCCGCTTTTAAAGGCTGTATTACCCTCTTCCTTTATTCGTTCGACGTCTTTTATACGCTTCCGTAGCCGTGAAGCAACTTCATGTTCAGGGTCTAACCGGAGCGCTGATGCAACGTGTTGGAGTGCTTGCGGCAGCTTGCCAGAAAGGAAGAGTACTAGCCCACGCACAGCAAGAATCTCGGGTGAATTGGAATCAAGTCTCATGGCATCACTGTGTGCGGGAATATGATCCACCAGGTCAGACTCTGTGGTGATGTCTCACCATTATACGTACTTTACAGCGATGTTAGCGGCATCCCAATTAGCACGTGCAAGTTCTAACTCGATTCTCCACAGGCGCCATTGCGTGGGCACTTCGCCACCTTCGCCATCTATGCTTTGTAGACACTTGTCAAGAGCTAGTCGTGCCATTCCCCACTCTTTTTTACGTTTGGCGTTGTCAAAGTTGCGCAAGTGAGCTTCAAGATCGAGGACCTTGTCCTGAAGTTGCAGCGCGGTAGCGTTGGTCGGTTCAATGGCAACTACAGCACGTAACGTCGTCAGAGCAGGCTCAGAAGAACCCAAAGCAAGGTGACATCGTGCAAGGCGGATCAGAGTCTTTGATGAAGGTTCGGCTGATTGCAATGCGGCCGCCTGCTGACAATCAACTAGTGCTAGGCGGAAGCGCTTCAAGGCCATGTAAGATGCGGCACGGTTGGTGAGATATGAAGGTTCTGTAGGCTTCATCTCTGCGGAAAACCATGTCAACGATCACGCGATAAGGCTTGCTGTGAAGAGGGGAGGCCACCTATGGCTTTGGTATATAGGTCGATGGCCTCATTGTATTGTTTTGCTTTGAAAGCGACGTTTCCTTGCTCTTTTATGTCGTCTGCAGTAGGGCCGGTGGGTTTCTCCGGTGAAGGAGACTCGACCGGTTGTGTGGAA
The DNA here is from genome assembly GCA_038091275.1 of Tylopilus subfusipes. Lineage (NCBI taxonomy): Eukaryota > Fungi > Basidiomycota > Agaricomycetes > Boletales > Boletaceae > Tylopilus > Tylopilus subfusipes. The sequence continues at coordinate 8,640 of JBBPOB010000052.1, forward strand.
CAGGGGGAGGCGGGACTTGTCGGTTTGGACTTGGGCTCTGGTTGAGTTTGAGTCCTGAAGGCAAATCAGCAGGTATTAGGTTGGGAATCATCGATGCGTGCGTACTTGATACCGTTTGCCTGAGCATGTTTCTTAGCTTGAGCCTTCTTTTTGTTGGTCATGTTGCCGTAAGACAGTCGCGTTCTGTTGACAAGAAATATTCGGAGAGGGTCCAGAATGACGAAGCTAATAGGCGGTTGTTGGAATGGATATCCAGGAAAAGACAAGGACAAAGACCGACAAGCGCTGGTACGAGGAGGAGCAGCGTTGGCCTGTCAGCGACACGATCACATTGATGGGCCGGCGATAGATTCGATTACCAAAACAGGAAACAGATCACGTGCATACATGAAAGGAAACTCTTTCCCACTCTGTTATCCTGATGCCGGTCATGGTAAGCTAGGTTGTCGACGACCCCGCGCTTGGATGTTTTTGCTCATCGCTCCTCACATAGCTTTCATTTGTAGGCCACATTGATGGCTTCCACCCGTTCACAAGACATTGGAGACGATATCGCACTCAAGTCGGTCAGCAGAGCCCAGTCATGTACGAATGATCACCGCCGCCATGTGAATGCTGCCAAGTCACCTTCCACCGTGTACATGCCCGCTGCCTCTCCTCCGACTCCCGCACCATCACCTGGCCCGACCAACTCCCTTTTCGTCGATGCATTCCACCTCTCCAAGGCGCACTCACCGCCGTACGATCTCGCGAACCTGTCTCGCATCGAGTTTGCAAACTTGATAGCCCTAGGCCCTGCATCTCGTAAACGATACCTCGTGTCCCTCCTTAATGACTGCACACCTTCCGAACTTCTATTCATCTCCCAAACTATCGCCCCCATGCTCAGACGTGACTTCCTCGCAGAACTCCCCCCGGAGATAGCATTGCATATCCTTAGCTTTGTAGATGACCCGAAGACGCTTGCAAGAGCTGGCCAAGTTTCCAAGCGGTGGCGTGATCTCGTTCAGGACGAATGGCTCTGGAAAACGATGTGCGGGACGTATCGCTTTAGTATGGACATAGGTAACGCAGAGGAAATCGAACATGACGATGAACTCCTCCAGGAGTCCTCCAGAGAGACAGATTTGTTCTCGGCTCATTCGATGGATCCTGCCCTACAAGTCCTCACTGCGGAAGAAAGTTTAAAGCGGCAGGAACAATCTCCTCTATCATGGAGACGATCGTCCAGCGGGAAATCAACAAACGACGTTTCTTCGTCGTACCGGAAACATTTCCAATACTCCTACGTCATAAGTGAGCAGCTCCTGTTTTCCCCCAAATACACTACATACTAAAGTCGTATTAAGTGTCTAACGTACGAAGAGGGGGACATCTTCTTCGTTCGCACCGCATGCCCATCTCGACACCTGATGGTGGTGTCGTTACATCTGTAGCGCTGGACTCTGATCGCGTCGTCGTCGGATGCGCCAACTCAAAGGTCCATGTCTACAGCGCCAACACCGGCGTTTTATGTCGCACACTTACGGGACACGAGCAAGGTGTGTGGGCAGTACACCTCGTCAGTCGTGGCGGTTATTTGGACGAACCCGGGAACGATACCCAACCAGCATTAGACGAGTCAATGGAGTTATCATCTCTAAACTCAACTATGACAAATGGTTGCATACACATGAAATACCGTCGGGCACTCGGACTTGACATGCCGAAGAAGAAGCGGCCAAGAACGGCGCAAAGGTCCGACGGCCCAGGGAAACCGAGCGACTTGTGTTGCACGTCGGAAGGCTGGGGTCAACCCCATCCGATCGTCATCAGTGCTGGCTGTGATAAGAGTCTGCGTGTCTGGGACGTGGTATCGGGGTATGAATTTAGCAGTTCTGTATGTCTATTGTGGGCTGATTATGGTTAACCGTAGCCATTGTATCTACATTCTACGCGGTCATACGGCGACCATTAGGTGTGCCCGCGTTTTACACAACCGCCCGATTGCGGTGACCGGCTCTCGTGATACAACAGTTCGAGTTTGGGATGTACAGAAGGGTCGAATGCTTCAAGTATTGCACGGTCATTCGGATAGTGTCCGATGCCTTGATATCTGCGGCAACAGGGTAGTCAGTGGGAGTTATGATACTAGTTGCCGAGTGCGTCCATTTTCTCTCGATCTATGTATTCTTATGAGCGTCGTGCGGCAGATATGGAACGTAGACACAGGAGAGTGTCTACACGTCCTCATGGGCCACGAGCAAGAAATTTATTGTGTCGCATTTGATGGTGTTCGCGTCGTTTCCGGAGGAATGGATACAACCGTGCGTGTATGGGATGCCATGTCAGGGTCAGTCCACCCCCCCATACATTGAGCATTCCCCCCTCGAGACTCAATGGTGATTACAGGCAATGCATCGCACTGTTACAAGGGCACACGGCCCTCGTGTGTCAATTACAACTCTGCCCCACCACTGGGCTTCTCGCTACTGGTGGATCTGACGGACGTGTTATCACGTTCGATCTGCGCAACTATACCTCCTTGCAACGTATCTCTGCCCACGATTCCTCCGTCACCTCTCTCCAGTTCGATTCGAACTTCCTCATCACTGGGGGCAACGATGGACGAGTGCGGATGTATGAAACGCAGAGCGGGGTTCCAGTCCGAGATTTGAGCGAGCGATGTGACAGCGTGTGGAAAGTAGCTTGTAAGGGGGGGACGTGTGCGATCATGTGTAAGAGGTCGGGGAACATGGTGACCGAGATCTGGACGTTCAGACCAAGGACATGGTAGGTTTGAGATGTAGGCATGTCGGTAAGTATATGATTCACCGATGTATTGTATTGTTTTCATGTAGTAGTACCATTCGGGTGCGATTAGCGCATCGTTGTACGCACCATCTTAGCAGAAGGTGATCGAGGTGCTGACCATGGACGTAAAGAAAAGTGTACTTGTTGGACCCTGCCAACATACAGGCCGAGCCAGGGGGCGAGACCAACATCACACGAAGTGGGAGCATCACGCTCAAAAGCACAGACGCATAGGCCAACAGGGAAGTCATAGGGATGCGCCGAGATGTCCAGGACAAGGGGAAGAGTGCCGAAACACATCGAGACGCGTCGATCGAGGGGGAGAGAACTTGGTGTGCGATGGCGCACATACGATCGACGATGGCAGCCGAAGAAAACAGTCAGCGCACCTCAACAGGCGGAGATGTCGTACCTGAAGCACCCCACACACCACCCGAGCCACCCAACTGTTAAGCCCGTACGACGAGCGCACGAACCCCTGAGCTTCGAACTTGAGGGGGAATGGGAGGCAGACACGAGCTGCGAAGACAAACTTACCAGCAGTGGAGCGGACACGTTGGGAGCACGTAACCGCGATGAGGACGCCAGGAATAGGCCGAAGAAGCTGCGAAGTGCGTTAGAACGCGTCAGCGAACGGCTGGAGCAAATGGTTGGAAAAGACTTACCTAGGAGAGCTCCAGAGTGCCCAGATGACCCGAAACGCGATGCGGCGGCACGAAACGACGTCGAAAGCGATGGGGAACATCCAAGAAGCCAGAAGAACGACGGCGGCGACGAGACGAACATGTCACGAGAGAGATAGATGGCCAGGAGGCCCTGGAGGCGAGCGAGGACTTGAGAGTCGTCGAGGTCGATCGGGGCCACAAAAGGATCGTCAACGGCGGAGAAATGGATGGGACACGCCGTGGAACCGAGGAGAACGAGTGCGTCGTCGAAATGAACGCGCAGAGTCGAGATAGAGGGTCTGGAGGCCCTAGAGACCTGCAGGATGGATCGAGAAGCGTCGAGGGTTATTGGAAGCGCCAAACCAATGGAAAACGTTTCGAACACGATGGGAGACGAAGGGAGACGGATGGCGCAATGAACGCACCGCGCCGCGACTCGAAACGAGTCAAAACGGAGGCACTAGCTGGACACGACACGGGTCGGCATGGGCGGCACCGGGGAAAGACGAACGACGCACCCGAGCCTTCCACGCCCTCCATCATCGACCACAGACCACCTACGAATCATCCTAACCCACCGCGTCGGCGTGGAAAACTCAAATCGCGAACTAGAAGGCGCACTTCGGTTTAAACCGGGGGGACGACTTCAAGTTATAGTCTAGCCGAATGAGAAGCTAGTGTGAGTGCCGGCCCGGTTTCAAGACGCTCTTTGAGTGCCCAATGAGAAAGGTAAAGTATCGTACAACAGTTCTTCGGATCAGTCAGAGTCCTCGTTGGGCACTCGCGTAGGCTCGCTAAGGCAGCAACGTGAACACCGCTGAGACCCCCAAGGCATCAGTCAGCCGAAAAACCGCTGAACATTAATATTGGTCTGACCTTTTTCTTTTGGGTATAAGCATCATGTAATTCCCTTGTTTGTGAATTAACCAGCCAATCAGAGCTCATGAAATCGTTCCGAAGACGCTTCAAAAACGTTAATACGTTGCAAATTCCTGGAACCGAGCTCAACCTAGCCGAGCAGTGGCAACGCTAAATTCCCGATAAGTCAGGCCAAGCATTCCCACGGGCATTGACATGTTTCGGTTCCAGGAATAAACAATGAAAGTTGGGCGGTTTTAGCGATTCTCTGACTGCCTCTGTAGCCGGGGTGTCAAGCACTGCATGGATGCATCCCGGATGTGACCCTGGGAGATAAGAAGGCCTTTCCCATACAAAGGGGCGTAAGGTCCCGAAGAGCGTCTCTCCCAACACCACCCATCATGCCTCTGGAAAGCCGCGTTGATGTCTTCATTATTGGAGCTGGCCCTGCTGGGGTCATGTGTGCCAACGCACTCGCAAGGGTGGGCGTCAATGTCAGGATCATTGATAAACGGTACGGATCATGTTCACAATCGCCAGGTGTCGTACACGAGCAGGTATTGATTAGCCATAGCCCCGCCAAGGTCGTAGCTGGCCAAGCAGACGGTATTCAGCCAAGGACGATCGAAGTGATGCAGGTATGTCGCTCCCCTACTTTGTTTTCCATCTCTTCTTGAACCTTATTCAACAGAGCTATGGACTCGCGGAGCGTTTGCTCCGAGAGGGAAACCAGATGCACGTGGCTGTACGCTCACGTCTGCTTGTTCATACATTTTGCGTGTCTGACTGAGTGTAATGATTCAAGACATTCTACAACCCTGGCCGTGATGGAGGAATCGAGGTATGAGCTATCTCCAACCTTGACGTATGTTTCCATTCTGAAGTAGGAATCCCGAAGTGTACAGGACGCATCCCCAACATCACCGCCGAAGTCGGTGCACGCTATCCATTCACGGTGGGTCCCTATCATGGATTTCTCTCCCTTTTGTTGAGTCGACGGGCATCTAGCTCCTTCTCAACCAAGGTGCAATAGAATCTATCTTTATTGATTCTATGAGGATGCATGGAATAGAAGTCGAGCGCCCAGCACGGCCGGTGGATATTGAGATCTCGGAAGACGCCGATGAACTATCGAGTGCTTCATCATACCCAGTGAAGGTCAGCGCTAATCAGCTACTCACCGTTGCGTTTGTGAAATGATCACTACAGGTCACTATAGAGCGTTTAGACGCGACCGACGAACAGAGCAGGACAGAGATCGTGCATGCCAAATTCGTTCTTGGCTCAGATGGTGGGCCCGTACTCACTCGTATACAGGTATAGTGCTAACATTTTAGTCTTTAGGTGCACATTCGTGGGTCCGAAAGACCCTAGGAATTGAGATGGAAGGCGACCAATCAGGTGATCTAACCAGTTTAGTACCGTGTTTCTGCTGTATGTCTAACGAACCCGAGCAGACTACGTCTGGGGTGTTGTCGACTTTGTACCAGAAACAAACTTCCCAGATGTTCGTAACCGTGCGAACATCCATTCGGAACACGGTTCCTGTATGATTATTCCCCGTGAGGGAGACCTAGTCCGTTTCTACACCCAGCTATCAGATGCGGATGTCGTATGCCCATTGACCAAGAGAGTTGACAAGAACAAGATGACTCCGCAAAAGCTCGTTTCGGTGCGTGTTTTCTCGGGAGGTGTAGGATTTCGTGTACCATCGATGAGTGTCGGTAGGCGTTGAGGAAGATATTACAACCATTCGAGTTGGCCGAGCCAAAGGAGATCCAATGGTGGACAGCTTACCTCAGTATGTCCTTTCTAAAATTTCACTCACGACCGTTTCAACGTGCGAACTGCGGGCTAGTTGGACAGCGCGTAGCATCTCGTTACTCCGTCAATGACCGCGTTTTCATTGCGGGCGATGCGTGTCACACTCATTCTCCAAAAGCTGGTCAGAATATTTCCCTTCCTCCAGGAATTCCAGGATTCTGAAATTATTCCTTCATTGTTTAGGTCAGGGCATGAATGCCAGCATGAATGATACCCACAATCTCGGTATGCATCTCCATGTGTCACTGGACGTGAACTGAGAATGTTTAGCGTGGAAGCTTGCACAGGTACTCAGAGGATGGGCCCACCCGTCGCTCCTGAAGACAGTAGGTTTGGAAATGGTTTACCTCTATACTTGCTATACATCTCTTTTCAGTACGAACATGAGCGCAGAAAATATGCGCAAGACTTGATTAACTTTGACAAATTGTATTCAACTTTGTTCTCCGGAAAGCCGAGGACAGCGGAGAATGAAGACGGCGTGTCTCATGAAGAATTTTCGCGGTGAGTGTCTGGGTGCCGCGTACTCTTCCGGGTTGTTGATTCACTCGTTTGTCAGAGCATTCCAGACATTTGGAGGATTCACGAGCGGAATCGGAGTTCACTACTCTCCCTCTGCGATTGTGGACCCCGGACACCAGGAATGCGCAGAGAAACTCGTCATTGGGCGAAGAATGCCCCCACAAATCTTCGTTCGTGCTGCAGACATACGCCCAATGGAAATACAGGACTTACTCCCTGCGGACGTTCGCTTCAAAGTACTGTTCTTCGTTGGGAACCTGGCGGAGGCGCGGGTTGCCGAGTTGAAGTTCCTTGCAGAGGAGTTAAGCAAGCCATCGAGTTTCCTTCAAAGATACGGCGCTGGGAACGTCTCGACTGTATTTGACATCATCACGATCGCTGCAGGCAAGAAGGACGACATCAATTATTTGCTCGTCCCGCCATTCCTCCGTCCCCACTGGACGAAGTGAGTGTCGTCTTTTCGCCCTTGTCTTTCGTAGGCTAAACCAGAGACCCGTCGCAGCGTGTTTCTCGACGACACGGATGTGACAGGGAACCACGGTGGACATGGATATGAAAAATATGGGATTGATGCAAAGCAGATCACAATTGTGGTCGTCCGGCCAGATGGATACGTGGGGACGATCGCTCCTTCAACGGCTCTTGCAGACTTAGACGACTATTTTGGTTCGTTCTTGGTGCCTCACGATTTTGATTCCTAGTCGGGACGAAACAGTCCTTCAAGAATGTTCGAGAATGGACTTCGATGTACAGCAACGATCGTTGGTATCAAAAATTACAAGTGTTTGATAGATCCACTCAGCGTCGCTTCGACGACCTCGCCAATGGCTATGGACACTCCCGATAAGCGAGCCACTGCTGTGAGTCGTCTAAATCGCAACTCAGGCGCCGGGGACTCGCGGATATGATAGAAAGAATCCAGAAGCTGTCGTAGCGACGTGTTCCTTGTGCCGTATTCGCACTCCACTGCGTGTGGGGAGGCCAGCAGGCTGACGGCCGAAGCCATGGTGCTGGTCTTTGTGCCACGTTTTGTAGAGGCAGTCGGTGAGGCGGGAGTCACAGGCCGCGCGCCACTCTGCAAGATGAATCGATGACTGCTCTGTTCATCATGCCGCGACGGAAGAGGACGCCTCGGATCACCCAACACGTCAGGTGGGTGCCGCCGGCGACAGCATTAGCACAGCATCATGATGTGACATGATCAAACTTGTTGCCGGTGCATGCTCGTCTCGGACTCGCAGTTATCCAACGGAGCAATTATTACGGACATGACCTGGGGCCTAAAAAAGTCACCTGTCACGTAGTTGAACGTCCAAACATCTGGGAGAGCGGTGTTCACGTTGCTGTCTCCGAATGCCTTAGCGGGCCTATCTCATTGGTCCAGAGAATTATTGTACGGCACTTTCCCTTTTTGTCCTGCTCATCGAGCACTCAAAGAGCGCTTAGGAGTGTTGATTTGAAGACTCTTGTCCATTTACCAACATCATCCATCATGTTTCTGGAATCCAGAGTCGACGTCTTGATCATCGGAGCCGGCCCCGCTGGGGTCATGTGTGCCAACGCACTCGCAAAGGCGGACGTAGATGTTAGGATAATTGATAAACGGTATGGATCATATCGAACAATTGCTGTCGTTGCAAACGATCGATCGTTGACTGTCCCTAGCCCTGCAAAGGTCGCAGCCGGTCAAGCGGACGGTATTCAGCCAAGGACGATCGAAGTGTTGCAGGTATGTCGTTCCCCACATGTTTCGTCACCTCTCGAACTTTTGCAACAGAGCTATGGACTTGCAGAGCGCTTGATCCGAGAGGGAAACCAAATGCACATGTGTGTATGTGAATGTCCGCTTGCTCATGACAGTCTGCGTACCATCTAATGCGGCATGATGGCTCAAGGCTTTTTATAACCCTGGTCCCGACGGAGGAATCGAGGTATGAGCCGCGTCCAGTTTCGAAGTGTTTCCCGAGTTTCTGAATGCGAGCACTCAAGTGCACAGGACATGCCCCCGATGTCACTGCACCAACTGCACGCTATCCATTTGAGGTGCTGTCCTTGTCAATGTTCCCTTGTGTCAATTCGTTGACGGACACCAAGATCACGCTCCACCAAGGTGCAATAGAAGCCATGTTTCTTGATTCCATGAAGCAGTGTGGAGTAGAGGTCGAACGCTCAAGACTACCCGTGGACCTCCAGATTTCGGAAGACGTCGATGAACTATCGAGTCCCTCATCATACCCCGTGAAGGTCGACGCTCACCAGATTTTTCATCAATGAGTTTCTGAAGCAACGATAACTGCAGGTGACCATAGAGCGTTTGGATGTAATCGACGAGGAGAGCAAGACAGAAATCGTACATGCCAAGTTCGTTGCTGGCGCAGATGGTGAGCCTACCTTACTCATATACGGGTGTGTCACCGACATTTAGTCTATAGGTGCACATTCGTGGGTCAGAAAGGCTTTAAAAATTGAGATGGAAGGCGAACAGACAGGTAATATGATCAGGATGTTGCTGTGCTTCCGTTGCATGTCTAATGAAACAGAACAGATTATGTCTGGGGTGTTGTCGACATAGTACCCGAAACGGACTTCCCAGATATTCGTAACCGGACTGTCATCCATTCAGAGAATGGGTCCTGTATGGTCATTCCCCGTGAGGGCGACACAGTCCGTTTGTACATCCAGCTATCCGATATAAATGGTGTAGGTCTGTTGTCGAACGGAAGGGTTGACAAGAGCAAGATAACTCCACAGAAGCTCATTTCGGTGGGCATTTTAGCGAGGTGTTGGTTCTGTGACGCAATTGATAATTGCCGCTAGGTGTCGAAGAAGATATTCCACCCATTCGAGTTGGCAGACCCGAAGGCCATCGAATGGTGGACAATCTACATCAGTATGTTCTTTCCGAATCTCGCATTCATGACTGGGTCAACGTACCGGCTACCCACTAGTCGGGCAGCGTGTAGCGTCTAGTTATTCCGTCAGTGACCGCATCTTCATTTCCGGCGACGCGTGTCATACTCATTCCCCTAAAGCCGGTGAGGAGGTTTCTATTCCACCCAGAATTCTGGAATTTGAATCATCTCTCGTGGTTTAGGTCAGGGTATGAATGCCAGTATGAATGATACCCACAATCTCGGTATGCATTTCCCTGCATCGTTGAGTGTAAACTAAGAACTATTTAGCGTGGAAGCTTGCTCAGGTGCTCAGAGGATGGTCCAACCTGTCGCTGCTGAAGACTGTAGGTTTTACTATCTACTACCTTGATGTCCCTTTATATCCTCTTTTTAGTACGAACACGAGCGCAGAAAGTACGCGCAAGACTTGATAAACTTTGACAAAGAATTCGCAAGTCTGTTCGCCGGGAAGCCGAGGACAGTGGAGAACGAAGAGGGCATATCTCACGAGCAGTTCTTGCGGTGAGTTGTCTCGGATTCGTTCCATGCTGTCGGTTCATCAATTCGGTTTGTCAGAGCGTTTCAGACATTCGGAGGATTCACGAGCGGGATCGGAGTTCACTATCCTCCGTCTGCGATTGTGGATCTTAAACACCAGAAATGCGCAGAGAAAATCGTCATTGGACAAAGAATGCCCCCACAAATTTTCGTTCGCGCTGCAGACATACGCCCAATAGAAATACAGGACTTACTTCCCGCAGATGTTCGCTTCAAAGTACTGTTCTTCGTTGGGAACTTGACCGAGACGCGGGCCGCCGAGTTGAAGCTGCTTGCAGAGGAATTAAGCAAACCGTCGAGCTTTCTTCGTAAATTCAGCGCTGACGGGAACGTCTCGACTGTATTTGACATTATCACGATCGCGGCGGGCAAGAAGGAGGACGTCAACTATTTAGTCGTCCCGCTGTTCTTCCGTCCCCACTGGACAAAGTGAGTGTTAATCCCTCCCTGTTGTCGGTAGACCGATACATGGACCCGTCGCAGAGTGCTTCTCGACGATACGGATGTGACAGGGAGCAAAGGCGGACGTGCGTATGAGAGATTTGGGATTAACCCGAAGCAGATTACGGTCGTGGTCGTTCGGCCGGATGGATACGTGGGGACGATCGTGCCATCAACGGCCTTTGCTGACCTGGACAACTATTTCGGTTCATTCTTGGTCCCTCGCAATCACGATTCCTAAACCACTAAAAACCAGAATAGACACGTCATATCACGAGGGTATCTTGTACAATTATATCGAGAGTTGTAAGCATATGATACATACACCTCGTTAATCAACCTCGCCACCCAGGTAAAGGCGCCGCCTCTGCACTCCCGATAGGCACCCTCCTTGCACCACCTCTCCCGACTGGCAGCTTGGCTGGTGCCTTTATCGTAGACTTGGCCGCTACCTCCGGTTTGCTCGTGGTGGAGGTGCTAGGCAGTTTCGCGGGAGGAGCACCCACCAGGGGCGGTGAAACCCGACGAGATGGCTTATCCCGGTTCTCCTTCTCCCCAGCACCAACCGTCTTGGGTTTGCCCGTCCCAGGGAGTACGGTGGGCTCCTCCCTGACCTTGGCCCTCTCTTTCGATGTCCGCTTCTTTGTCTCCGCCTTATCGCGCTTCTTCGCCCGCACCACGTTCCGCTCCGTCTTCTCCCTGAGTGGGCTGTCGTCGTCGTCGTCGTCGCCCCTCGCTGGTGCTATCTCCACCGTAGGAGCGGGTGCGGGGCAGCCCGTCGACGTCGTGTCCGCACCATCCGGTTTGACCAATGGTTCGGACTCTGGACTCTCGGGTGAGTCGGCGAGCATGAGGATGCGACTAAGTGGACTGGGTTTTACGGGTGAGTAGGCGTGCGTCATATGAGGCGCCAGGGGTTTTGCCATGGGAAATGGTCGTCGGGAGGGGGTCGGGGTGCGGGGTGGGGCTGGGGCTGGTTTTGGCATGAGGGGAGGGGAAGGGGCGGGCTCGATAATTGTCGGTATGGGGTTTGGAAGAGAGGGTTGTGTGGGAGACGTGGTCGATGACGAGTCTTCAGCGGGAGTTGGATCGCTCTCAGGGATGTGACTGTCCAAGGATCCGAGCAATGGATCGGGAGGGGGCAATGATGTCCTGGGCGACGGGGGTGGGAGCACGAAAGACGTCGGAAGGATTGATTTCGTCAGGACGTGTGGTTTATTAGTCGTTTGTTGTTTTGATGCTGGGATTACGATGGGGATCACCTCCGTCTCGTACGCAGGTTCAACATTGGTAGGGGGCGGAATGGAGAAGATGGAGGAACGACAGGAGGCACGCGTTTTACGACTGTTACCCGATTTGCCTGCAACTTTCTGCTTGCGGGGTGACTTGCGGGGTGATTTCATTACCTCAGGAAGATAACCAGCCAAACCTGGGGAAGGGTGAACGTGGGCGGGTAATGCTTGCGAAGCAGGGATCGGAGGATGCACAGAGAGCATTTGCTGGACCTGCCATGATCGCCTTTCTTCCAAGAACTTGATCCTTTCACTCTGAACATGGAAATTAGGGACGAGGTTAGCGAAAGCAAATTAACGACCTTATACCTCGAAAGCAGCTTTCTCTTTGCCGAGCTTCACGGCTGCATGAGTGAACTTCTCACGTTCATCTTCGAGCTCTTTCTTGATCCGATCAAACCCGTCATGCTCAGCATTGCGCTCGGAAGCGATCATCAAGTCATCCACAGAGGCTCTCTGCATCCCTTGGGGTGCCAGTTGGTTAAGGAGTTCGCGTGTTTCGATTGCGTGTGTCTCGTGTAATTCCTTAGCCTCCTCTGAATAACAGGGAAACCATTAGCTGAAAAAGAAGTCACAAATAGTGTCCGACACACTAAGTTCGGTCTGAAGCTTCTCGATGACAGTTTGAAGGTGTTCGTGCTCTTCCGAGTCTGCTTCGACGGGTTGTCTAGAAGTCGTAAGATGCGATGCGTTTGGGGCATCCGAGAGGTGTCTCGATAGCATGGAAATGGCATCATTTGCGGATGCAAAGAGGGAAAGAATTTTATCTTCCACCGCGTTAATTGGGGTAAGCGGGAACAACGCATCGTGGTCAAAGGAAGCAGGCTGATGCACATCAGGTTATATGAGTCGGTGAACAATGGAAGAATCTTGCCTCTTCTGATTTGATAGATGCTAAAGTGCGTATTTCGTATATCATAGTCTGCAAGCGATTCGCGGACACGAGTATCAGTCGCCTAAGCCGTGTGGTCTCGTCAAGAAGTTCCTTTCTGGAACTTTCGGCGTGCTCCAGAGCCACCTCCAGGTATCCTTTGCCTTTTCCGAGCATTTCCATGCCTGAGGCGACGTCGGCGTTGGCTCCTCGAATTATCATGCCGGGAGAGGCCGTGGACGATTTCGCCTGAGAATCTACGAGTTTGATCCATTTTTCCACCATTCGCTCGATCTCCCTCTCCTTCTTCTTGAGTTCAGCTGCGTGCGTGACACGGAGGGCCTGGAGCGACGTTCTCGTACGCTGAAGTTCGGCGGTAGTTTGCTTGTGACTTGACTCTGATGATTGCAAAGAACGAGCAGCAGACCTAACACACGCACAAATTGGTGAGTCGTGTCTAGCTGGCAGGTTCTGCTGTCACTCACGCAAGGCGCGACTTGTACATGTTCACCTCGCGCTCTGCATTCAGCGCTTTTTCAGTGGAAGCGCGATGCATGCCCATGAGTCGCTCATGATCGTACGATAGTGTTCGTAGTTTTGTTGAAAGTTCCTCTGCTCGCGACATGTCGATCTACCACGTGTTCAGCGGTGTAGGCTGTGAACGGGACGGGTTGACATACCATTCGTTGACTGAGCATCGCGAGCAAACATTTCGTGACACGTTCCATATTCTCATTCGAGATGCCGTCGAGCGACATGCCGGGGTTTGGGGTGAATCCATGGGCAACTAGTTGTGAATTTATGTATTGGAAACTCGAGGTCGATGAGCACGAGGATGAGGTGGTGTCTGTGGATGATCCAAATTCAGACAAGGAGACGTCGAGTGCCCAGTGAACGTTGGTCATTGGGGTGTCGTCGTCGTCGTCGTCGGCGCCGAGTTCGTCGTAAGAGTCGAATGCTGAGCGCGCCGAGTCACGTGCTCAAACTAAGTCACATGGATGAATTTAAACTGCGTGTTACGTAATCCCGTCCAAGTGTCTACTCCTTCTCCTCGTCCGCTACGCAGTCTGGTCTGCTCCTTTGGCAGGTTTCCTCGTTCTTTCCGTGTTCTCGCTCTCGTGTTCATGCCTGGAGTTGCCATTCTACACCCATCGTTTCTTGGACCAGGCTTCGGATCTTCGCACAGTGACAAGACTCGCTTGGACCTTCCCGACAACACCAGAAACGACCACATTCCACCGCCAGAAATGCACAATGGTTCCGTCGCCACCTACGACGATCTCACGGTCGCAGATCTCAAAGAAAAGGTCAAGGAGGACGTCCGAAAGGCTGCCAAGGGTGTATCCGCCATTGCACTCATCAAAACCGCTCGCACCCAGTCTCAGCAGGCTCGAATACATGAGAATCAGGGTGACCTCAAGGCGGCTCTTGGCCCTCTTTTCAGGGCCGGTATGCTCACCCACATGTTCATGAACAACGCAGAGTTCATGGCTGAAAACAAGCCGGGACGACATGGCGTTTTGTACAAGGAATTCGTCGACTTTCAAAAGGTTGATACCTATCTCGTCAGACTCATTTGAGGTTAATATACGCATTATCAGACGGAAGGAAGTAACCTTACGCAACGTGTTCAAGCCATCGAGGCAAAGCTGACCGATCTGGAAAAATCGGCTGCAACGTGAGTATTATCAATTTGCCTGTTTTCATCCTACTCACATAACCCACCAGCGACGATAATTCTGACGCAGGACCGAGCAGAAGAGTTGGCAATTCCATAGCCGACCGTGTCAGGAAGTTGAACGACGCCGGATTGGCTGTTGATACTTCCAAGCGTATCTCCCGAGAACTCCCAGTTGCACCCTCAACCCCTCTTTCCATCCCGCTCAAATCTCCGGAGCCAATCCGCACGCATAAATTATCGCCAACCCTTGTATCACCACCTCCGCTACCTCCACTTTCAGCCATCGTCTCAACTTCAAACAACAGCTCGACCACTTCATCCCCCCACGCTGTTGTCCCGCCCTCCAGCCTGGGTCCTCCTTCACCGACATCTTCAGAATCATCCTCCCCGCCTCTTCCTCACGCTACCTCTGCTGAGTTCTCACAGGCCTTCCCATCCATAGACGAGTTGGACGAATTTACATCCAGATTCCCGTCCGTTCCAGTTTCGCAACCCACAGGGAGCAGTATTATTATCTACCAGTCGTCTGTCTCGCGGTCGAATGGTGCAAACAGTGCTGAAATGCCGGCATCACCTCAATTCAAACAATTCCCGTCGTTATCCATCGACCCTGGACCACGACCTTCGAGTACACCGATAACACCAACCATAAATGCCTTCATCAGTCGTCCAGCTTCCCCGACAATCGCTTCAAGGCCGTCAATCAACAGCCTCGCATCCTCGCCACTCTCTTCGAAGACATCACCCATACCAGAAAAGCCATCGATTCAGGCGTCAAACACGATCCTTCCCGAGCTCCTGCGTGAATACTTGGTTGCACCTGGTCTTAAAACTCTTGTGGTTGACATACGGACGCGAGAAGATTTTGACAAGGAGCATATAAAAGCGGATGCCATAGTATGCCTCGAGCCGTCCGTCCTCGCACGTGCAAGGTAATTTGGGATCCACGTACTGACAAATAGTCTGCTAACGTTAGACGTAGCGTGACGGCTGCCACCCTTGAGAATTCTCTATTTGTCGCACCACGTGAAGAATGGGTGCTCTTTCAGAATCGTGACAAATTTGACCTCGTGGCTCTTTATGATCCATCTTCAGAGACGTACGATGTCACTGGTCCGCTATCGGCCTTTGTCCGAGCCGTCTTCGATGATGCATTCAGGAAATTTCTGCGACACACGCCTGTGTTACTTGTAGGGGGCCTTCAAGCGTGGAAGCAAATGTTTCCTGATGAGGTCGTTCGTGGAGTTACCGATGGAACGCGGCCTTCATCAAACAGCATTCTCGAGAATGGCATCAGTAGTACCTCAGGTGCGATACTACCTCCTGCGTCAATCCCTGATGTGTCGCGCAATCGGTCCCTATCGGGTTCGTCGCACATAAACGGTGTACTGACGGAGAAGCGACATCCGGAGCTGTACGTCCTCATTTTCCTGATGTTCCGAATAATGTTCACGTCTTCTGATAATGAAAGATTGCCTGGAAAGACGTCTGAAACTGATGGTGTCTCGGATGGTCCTGCATCCCAAGTTCGTCGACAAGCGATATCCAAACCTCCATCTATATCACATTCTCATAGCCAGTCGGAAAGTGTAAGATGTATTGGCATTCCTGGTGGCACCACTTTCACTGTTTAGCCGCAGATATCACAATCACTCAGGTCGACAATCTACTCTTTTGGAAGCGGTCTGACGAGCTCAGTATCTGTTACATACCCCTCAATCACTCCAGCATCACCTCCTGTATCAAGCGCGTCCTCCTTCTCACCAACACCTTCGTCGTTCACCCCCGTATCCCCCCCTCCTCAAGCTTCCATCAATCCTTCGCCGTTGGCAAGACGGCGAAGTGAATACATGAATGGCTCCGCTGGTTCCGGCTTTACTCATCGTCCGACATCCATTGATTACCCCGATCTCCATGTCATTCGGCTACCCCCACCCGCGGCCACTCCTGTGTCTGAGCGCCAGGACTCGCGACCCCGTCTGATGCATACACCTTCATACTCTGTTTCGGTACCATGCGTACCCAAAGTAGGTCCAAAACCTCCGACCATTCAGTCCAACTATCCAGTTGTCTATTGGTCTGATGTGCAAATCAATCGGACCGGGCTAAAGAACTTGGGTAACACGTGCTACATGAACGCGACAATTCAGTGTTTGAGCGCCACGGTCCCCTTTGCAAGATTTTTTACTGGTATGATCCGCTTGTTAAAGACTGGACCTACCGAGCTTACTGATCGTATTTAAGATGGGCGGTGGAGGAGTGCGGTGAATATGCTGAATCCGTTGGGAACGAAAGGCAGCTTGGCGGGCGCATTTGCACAGATTCTCTACGACATGGCACATTCAGAGCTTCCCTACTTCAACCCTATTGGCTTCCGGGTACGTTTCTCTTCCATGAGTTTGATCAGGCACTCGAATTACTCCCTATCTCTCCCATAGAAATCGATATGTAATCATGCGGTCCAGTTTGGTGGTTCAGACCAGCATGATTCGCAAGAGTTTTTGACGTTCCTTCTGGATGGGTTACACGAGGACCTCAATCGTGTACTCACGAAACCTAACAACGAATCATCCCCCGAACGCGAGGCTGAACTCGAAAAGATCCCGCAACAGATCGCCAGCGAGCAAGAGTGGGAAATATACAGGATGCGGAATGATAGCTTGATTGTGGATTATTTCCAAGGACAGTTCCGAAACAGGATGGAGTGCCTGACTTGCCATCACGTCAGTATTGATTCATAGTGGCTCTTGACTTTTAGACTGTTCTCGTGCTGATGAGTTTCACGTTGCAGACTTCAACAACTTATAATTCGTTCATGTATTTGTCCTTGCCAATACCTAACATCAAGGGTCCGTCCAGGGTTTCCTTGTATTCGTGTTTAGACACGTTCGTCAAGGAGGAGGTACTCGAGAAATCGGAGGCATGGTAAGCGCAGTTACCCATTCCGCAATGATCCCACTGTTGACCTGCGTCAGGCATTGTCCAAAATGCAAAATATTGCGCAGCGCCACAAAGATTCTTTCGCTCTCACGTTTACCGCCCGTTTTATTAATTCATCTCAAGCGCTTCTCCGTTAAAGGACCATTCACAGACAAGATCGAAACGATCGTGGATTTCCCTCTCAAAGGCCTTGATCTCACCAACTACATGCCACCTCCACTCCCACCAGACATGCGCAAGAACGTGGATAAACCGACGCCGACCAGTGCGGCGGACGACCCACGCGTGCAGGTGCCACCATACAAGTTCGATCTATACGCCGTCACGAACCACTTTGGCAGTCTGAGCAATGGTCATTGTGAGCATTTCGTTGTTTGCCGTTGGGTCTGGCTCATGAATTCGCAAGACACTGCGTTTGTTGCATCCCGGTCTGGATGGCTCTATTGTGATGACAGTCGGATCACCCCGATAGATCCCAAGGAGGCAGTGGTATCTACTGCACTTTCTTCCCACTTGAGCGACACCTCACCATTTTCACAGGGGCGCCCCGCATATGTACTGTACTACAAACGAATTAGGACGTAGAACTCGTCATGCGCTTTGCCTAGGATCGACTTTTCCTCTCACTCCTTTAACCGCTTACGGGTATTTAAGCCTATGCTTATTTGGATGTACAAGTTTCTTTTTGTTTACATGCACAGTCTAGCCTTGCCATTTGACCACCTGTATCGTGCTGCATCTTATATTTTCTTTCACTCCTTGCCTCTATTTTTTCTTCTTTTCACTCTTTCTCCAGTCGAACTAGTTTACAAGTAAATGTATTCATGTGATCATAATGGCAATGTCAAAAGAAAGGTCAACTCAAAAACGATAGGACGGTGACCCCGGCGCGACCACGACGACGATGGAGGCGATACCGACAATCCGGCAACGCAACACAAACCATCTTCACTCTTGCATCGCCCGCGACGCCCGCGGCGACACGAGCTCCGACCACTCCTCGACCGCCCCTGCGTCCCCGTTCGCCTTGGCCTCCGCCGACCAATAGCACTTGTGACAGTGCCATCGATCGGGATAGTACCTGCTCCGATAAAAGCAGGGTGAATACTGCGTCGTGCACAGGTCGCACTGATGGTCCGGTTCGACGGGGGCTTCGAGGGCGTCGTGATGGTGCGGATGGAGGAGGCTGTCCAGGCGGCGGGCCTTGCGGAGGAGTGCGTGCGCCTGGGAGACAGGTGCTCGTTTGTACGTGCGGCAGTATGCTTGGAGTGCGGTCTACAAGGGTCCGTCATGGGCGGTGCGGAAATCGGGGGAATAAGTAAAAAAAATGTCAGTGTATCTCAAAGAAATGAAAAAACGTGCAAGGCATCACCTCGCCGGTTTCGTCCGTCTCGCACATGTCGAACAACACGCGCTTTCCCGCGTCGTGTTCTTGACAACATACGATGGGGACCATGTTGCCCGTTTCGCCTTTGAACGTGGTCGCTACAGCGTCACGACGATGATTGCGTACCTGGATGGAAGAACAGTTGAGTATGCATGATCGTGGTGAAGAAAGAGACAACACTCGCAGGTTGGAACTCGAAACCAAACCGGTGACTGTTCCTCCAAGCGCAAGAAATATGGTATTCGCGGATGCAATCGCTGCAACGAATGACAGCACCCCCTGCATCACCGCACAAAGTGCACCGCTGTGACGTATTAGAACGACAAGGACGAATACCTGGAGGGCGGATACGTACCGCCGACCAACGGGCACGAGGGATAGTACTAATCCCTTCCGCCAACCGTAGATGTGCAACATCGGAGAACGTGACTTCGGGAGAGAAGATAGCGCACAGAACATGGACCCATGCTTGGCCCTCCGTGGGTTTCGCAGCACGCAAAAATGAATCTGCGTCCTTCACTGACACCTTCGATTTCCTGCGCGGACAGAGCACGCAATCGGTATTCTGCAGACCCGAAGTAAGACAGGGGGGAAATAGAACATAGAAATTACCCACCAAAGATACCTCCTGTGTTTTCTCATTGTCGCAGAGATCGCATAGCCATGATTCTACAGTACTCTTGTCTACAGAGACACCACATGCTCCTAAGACATATAAGTATTCAATTTCGTCAAAAGTCAAGATGTACTTACCTGCATGTACTCGGAAATGACATTGGCTGCATCTGAGGACTCGACCCATGGGTCCACTCTTCTGGCATGCCAGACAACATAATTGAGGTGCAACGGATGTGACGGGTGGAGGGGTGCCGTTCGTCGTTAGAGAGGTCTGTCAGAGGTCAAAAATCAATTTAACGGAAAAACGCTTGACAAAAAAACCTACCCTAAGTCGCTTTGCATTCGGAGCAGTCAACGGTGTCCCTTCACGTTTCTCTACACCCCTTTTACCTGGGGGCAAGATCTCCTCGCGAATGGGTCGAACATTCAAATCGGCATATTTCCTCCAATTCGTACCGCAGGCGTCGCAAAGAATGTTAGTTGCAAGGCCCTTGGGAGCCCGCCACCAGGTATCCGATTCGCGTGTTCGGCAAGCGCCACAACTACTGTTTGCCTTGGTTGAACCACGGAAGATAGATCCTTCATCGTCAGACATGGGTACGTCTACGGTCGGCTCCTCTTCCTCGTCTTCTTTGACGGCTGCGGCACGTTCACGAGCGCGTATATGCTCCTCCTTTAGCTTGGAGCTAGCATTAAATGTAAAAAAAAAAAATAGAACTGCACCGCAAATCTGAAAACATACTTTTTCCAATGGCCGTAAAATCGTACGACCTCTGGCACCGTCCGCGTACCTACTTCGTCACGTACCGCTCGGAGTTCTGGGCCATGGATAAGGATTCCATCCTCAAAGGCAGCTATCTCTTCTGCCGTCCACTCTCTGTCAGTATATCTAGTCTCGCCCTTCTTCCACTACAAGGGGAAAGGAAACAAAGTAGAGTTTGATCAAGGTGAATCAACGTAAGCCGACGTGTGTAGTTACCTTCTCGGTACGAGTGGGGACACTCATGTCCACGGTCGACCAACCCCTGTTCATCAAATGTGCCTGTGAGAAGCGGCGTAGCGCCTCCGTAAGCCAATCTACACTGTGGAGATCCTCGCTCCTCCTTGTCAGCGCAGACTTCCATTCTTCCACTTCATAGACAATTAATGGAGAAAATCCGACGATATACCAAGTCACTTACGTTCTGCAACTGGATGACAGTCAGTCGGAATTACTTAACGGTATGCCGAATATGTGACAGTATGCCGAATATGTGCGCACCTTCCTCGTCTGTTAGGTTGTTAATGATGCTCAGTACCTCTACAGTATCGTTCCCCCCTCTTCGTTCGCTGTCCGCAACATTTTTGAGAGGCAAAGCATCGTCACCAATTGATGACGAGGCTATAGCATCAAGATGGGGAATGACAACTTGGTACTTCGGCCCGACTCGGGTCGCCGCACGAGGAAAAACGAGGTCGTCGGGATCTGCGATCCATATATAACTTTGTCCATTAATAGTAATTCCACACTTACCAAGCGTATCCTCCGCAACGGTGTACTGACTTGAATAGTTGCCAGCATGCGATTAGCCAAATTGTTCGACTTGGGGAAGACGATCCAAGGTTGTCACTCACCCAAAATATCGGAACGGCCACATTTTGAAATATTTGATGTCCACGTTTTCCTCCTTTTCTGCCAGGCTTCGATCCTTTCGTGGGCGGCCACGCCCTCGGGGTGGTGGCGCGTTCGACTTGGGCTTGGTTACCGGCGTCGGGTGTCGGACCTCATGGCTATCAACTTCTTCTTCGTGGCGCTTCGAACAGGGGGCACACGTCCAACCGTAACCACGCGACGGTTTCCCAAGCAGGGGTGGCTGAACGCAGCGCATGTGAAAGAACTTTTTGCATCTATCACACCCTACCGTATCGGGACTTAATTAATGCGCGGAGTCAATAAGGTCCCTGCGTGAAAGTGCTGGGACTGCCACTTACTTTGCGCACCATTGATTGCATGTGGCACACAGACGAAGGGTGTCTGTGAGGTCGGGAACGACGTCTTTCTCCGCGACGACATATTCATATCTGGAGAGCAGGACCTGTCGTACGTGATCGGGCACTGCACGGATGGATGCAGCTGAGGGGGAAACACGTGACTTCTGGTGGTACGTACGGTTTCGGACATCCGTTGCTTGGATGACTTCGAATTCTTTCTTAATGTAAGGGTCGAATAGACGATTGAAATAAAATCTGTCTGGGCGTTTCTTCCAGCCAGCAAGGTCAGTTATCTTATCCCTGTGAATGACGAAGCATTTGGACCGAAGTTGATTGATGTCGCACACTTCGGAATATATGGCGGCTAAGAGGAGGCGGGAATCTGCGACGGGGCGATCGCTGACGTCGCTAGGACGATAATACCAAGCGAGTCGAACACGGGTATAGGTTTCCTTTCCCTTTTCTTTACCTTTGGTAGTTCCTTCGGGGGGGAGAAACTCCATGATGCGGGCCACAGAGTAAGGGGTTCCATCTCGGACTGACCAAGGGGGGGAACAGTAGACGTGGTCTACGGCGCAAGGTTCCTATGGATAAGAGAAGATGGAAAGGGGTGAGAGCTGATTTTTACCGTTGACTTTGACCTTGTCCCCGCTCTTGAGGGTAATCTGTACTACCATAGACGCTGCGGGGGAGATGGGGTGCAAAAAATCTGCCGAGGTGCTGAACAGGTAGAAGTCAGTCTATGAAGTGGGGTGCAGCCTATTTTTTGCGTACCTATGGGGGTATGTGTAATTACGAGCAGGACGAGGTGTATGACGGAGGAGACAAGGTGGACGAGGTGTGAGGCAGAATGCCGTGGAAGAATCAAACTCCGACGGGGCGCGAACGTCCCCGCCGAGGTCTGCCGGGCCCACAGTGGAGCGTTTTCGTGCACGCAAACGGACGAAATAGGCTGACAATGCAGCTGAACGCGATCCGGCGATTTTCGAGGGACGGAGGGGGCGTGGACGTGTGGTGTGGAGGGGTTTCGGAGGCTGAAGTGGTTGGCTTGATCGTTGCCGGCAGGGACGAGAAGCGCTGGCCAGGAGGCACATGTACAGCGCACATTGCACATGGCCCGTTCTTTGCAGGAATCGGCCGGCTGACTGCCATCTCCAGCGTCGCTCAAATGTACCCCGCCGTGTCTTCTTGCACCCATCTTGGTCCATCACTACGGTGGCTGACCTGTGCGACGTCCCTTCCCCCCTCAGGAGCTCCCACGATTCCCCGTCCCCGTCGCACACGCAAGCCCACAGGGCTCCTCGCGCTGCAGGAAAACATAGACCGCCAGGTTCGCTGGAATCAAAGTCCATTGGACACGCTTCATTAAGCGAATAGGCGCGGACCCTCCCTCCGACTCTTCTACAGCCCCCGATAGCTCCTTCGAGAGCAGTCAAACTCGCCAGCAAAGCGAGGGTGACGTCGAGGGTGACGAGGTGGACGAGATCTTCGTCGATAGAGATTGGACAGAGGACCCGAGAAGTTCCCTTAATCAACCCTCCGATCGTGGACCAACGAGATCCTTCGGTGGCCATGCTCAGATCGGCATAGTCTTGGTTGTGACACGACCGTAATGCCGGACAACTCTCATCTCTTCTCCGCTTCACTCTGGTCCCTTCGCTGGAGAGTGTGGCCTGCCATCGTCTTTTTTGCGTTCGCTTCCTTGGTGACAGAACTGAGAGATTTCACAAAGGACACTGGTTTATCAAAAGGGCACCCCCTTTCCTCCCTCTTCAGATAGCGTCTTCAGTTGTTCCCAGTCGTTGGTACTGTGGTCTTCTCTCCTCCTCGTCGTAAGCTGGGTCCTCGGCACATCCACCCTTGCCTGTCCAATCACCATCTCCGACAAAATATGGATATGGGGTGAGTCGAGGGTCTTGTTCACCTCTCAATGAACGTTGACTTCTAGACAGCCCACTCCTGCTTTGACATTCCCATTGCTTGTACTTGTCGTCATCGACTTTCCTCGTGATCGCCTAATCCCATACCAAATATTCGTGGGATGTGCAACTTGGTGTTGGTCGGTGCTTCTCATCCAACTAAGCGCCGTATTAAGGATCTCAGGGGCTTGCACGAGCTTCTCTCCATGTTAGCACCCACACGGCTTTTATAGCCCAGTCCACGTTTTTGACATCGGTACCAAGGACTTTCTTGGCATGTTACGACTTTCCCGTTCTGTGCTCTTCCCGGAACTAACGACCCAATTAGCTATACCTCCGCATTACAAACGATTGCATTGTTTGGATTAATGACAAGCAAGATGACCGCACTCATCGGATCTTTGACCTTCTTTATCGTGTAAGTGGAATATCGTCCAATCTGGGTTCGCAGTGCGTGGTTTCACCCATATGGAGGGGTAACCTCTGACACGTCAAGAAAGACCTCTTGAATTTCATCCTGTACCACATTTCTATTCTCTTTGTCCATTACATGCATGAGAACGTAAGTAGATTTCGTTGTACTCGTCGGTCTAGAGTAAGTACTAATAAGCTCGTGGTCCAAAAGGAGGCCATTCATTCATCGCGAGCAACTCAAGATCCAATTCAAAGAAACTCAAATAGCATAGATCAATGAACGCAAAGAAGCAGACTCGAAGCGCCGACTTACATCGTGATTATCTTGTCTTTCTCAGTCACTGATGGGTGATCGTAGTTATGTCTTCATGATAAGTATTATTTTGATTGTGATGCTTTCATGACATTTACATTTAGCTAGTACAGGTCCGTGTACCCCTGAATACAGCGCGTGTGTATTACCGCCGAGCCTTTATACCCTTGCTAACCTTTGTCCGCGGTAGTCTTGGCGGTTCAAAACATGGAAGCGTCCGGTGCAGTATCGAAGGCGCAAGAGATCGAGTTCATGACTCTTGGGGGTAGCTTAGTGGTGATGTCCAAAGGTTTGTTTTCCCGCGAACCCTGAATCTCCACCTGATCGACTTTTCTGGAGGTACTCAACGATATGCTTGATTTGTAAGCCCTCTCAAGCGTTTCATAAGTCAGCAGATACTATCAGCAATCGCATGGATAGTGGACGTTTGGAAATCTTATCCAGACCATATGCATTCCACGCAGTGATGCGAACCCCTCTCATACCTTTACGGATGACCACCGACGCACGTAACCTTGAGTTGATGACGTATTTAGACAAGACGAATGATGAGGTGTGCATCATGATAAGTTTAATTTGCATCGTTACCCAATTTCGTAGGTCGCATGCTGTGCAGCCCGTGAAGCTGCAGGAGAAAACCCGAGTGCGATCAGCGATGAGGAAGATGTGGCGATCCTCGGGGACGCGATACGACTCCGTCAGATCGTCAACAATCTCGCTAGGTGGGGGTGAAGCCCGGATGGATCTCGTCTAACTGCGAAACACTAGTAACGCGTGCAAGTCCACACCCGTGGATGGGCGTTTCACTTGTTCGACCCGTCTCGTATTTCCTGCAGACCCTCACCCTGAACCAAGACACGCTCCACGACTCCAGGCAACCATTGAAGAAGTTTGGGTGGACCAAGGAGCTGCCGACAGTGCCACTGCATGGTACAAGAGTCCATTGAAAAGAACAGTTGTGTGCATCGAGGTCAGTGACACGAGCCTGAATACCACCCCGCGAGATCACACAAGGGAAGTTATTTAGTAAGTCTTCCGAGTCCACTTTGGTAGCACCTTCCCACCTGCCCTCCTTCGTATAGCCGCATTCAACCAAACCGAACAGGGTGTCACCGACTCGACAAGGTAGGAAAGGTACAGGGCTATGGTTGGCTCTCGTACGGCAAATCGTTGAAATTGAGCGGTGGACGGTTGGGGGTGCGCTCGAAACTCGGGCATTTTGGGTTGAATTGCGTATGTACTATATCCCATCTCCGTCTCGTCATCAGGACCTCATATACCTTGTTCTCCTGTTATTAATATGTTGGTGTTGCGGCACCGTTTTGTCATGGGAATTGCACGCTACTTTACGCCCTGTTTTCTTGCATCTCCGCTGACTTCTTTTTCGCGTAGGAGTCTGGTGGAGTTGAAGTTGCCGAATGCGAGCGACGCATCAGAACCACACGTGCTTACGAGAGCCACTCTTCTGGGACTCAGCTTGGCCCGCCGTTGCATTCCAAGGTAGCTGGGATGTCTGGATTTTCTGGTCATGAATGCACCCGTTCTCGTGCAGCAGGTAGCATGCCCACTGTAGTGGAAAGGGACACCAAGAGGTTTGTCCAAAAGAATCAGGGTCTATTGTCATGTTCTAATTCCAGGAGTCTAGGGCCATTACACGTGGCAGGTTCTCTACCCCCTGAACCTGCTGCAAGCTGCCTGAAATCATCTGTTCAGGAGACACTAACGCCGTCGTTGAGGAGGGGGATCATCTGCGGTATTCGAGCTGCCTATGGTCGCGCTCGTTGTAGATGGCGATTGGTTGACGCGCACGATCATGTCGCGGACACTTGCAAGACTGGGCTGTCGTGTGTCTACAGCGGAAAATGTGGAGATTGCTCTCGAGATGATTATCGGGAGGACGCAGGGTGGCTACGATGTTGTCTTTAACCAGATGCAGATGCCGATCTTGTCTGGGTGATGGCCAAGCTTCGGGAGATGTGGCGATGCGACTTTGTGGTGGGTGTGGCTGGTAATGTGGCTGGTCCTCGTGCGGCTGGCGTGTGCAGATGGCTTAGGGAATGCACTCATCGGGGACCAGAAGGCGTACATAGCTGCCGGGGTGTATCAGTGAGTGGTGCTGGCCGCTGTTCGAGATGGTGCTGACGGCGCTGGCAGCATCCTCACGAAGCCCGTGTTTGAGCCGAATCTCGTGCAGATGCGTGCGATTGCGGACGAGCGACGGCGGCGTACTAGTAGTCCTATAGCACGGTGGTAGGATAGGGTGTAATTGTCGTGATCGGGTTGTGCCGAGTGCGTTCCCCTGCCGCTTGTCAGCTGCGCCTGTTGTTCCCGCCTTTCAAGTACACCACACACGTACACAGCGCACAGACCACCGGCGCACAATGCCTGACACCCGCGACGACCCCCTCGTCGCACCCGACAGCGACCGCAAGCATTTCCCGCCGTCCCCGTCCCCATCCCCCGACGAAAACGACTGCACAGGTGCGTGAATCCGGCTGCAACACGGCCTTGCTTTATCAGTCCGGCCAACCTTTACTTATCCTGCGTCCGATTCTATACTACATCTCCTGTCCGAACAGAACAAAATCTCCCCAGGAAACGGGAACGAGAGGTCTCTCTCGAGCCTGCCACACCCAAGACGACCACCAGCGCCGTACGTCCTCTTCTCGCCCTCTTCCCGCGGCACATCCTTGACGTAAACTCACACTCAACACGCTCCTTTCCCCGCTTCTCCGATTCCCATACTAGCATGCCCTCGACCTGAAATCGCCCGCAAAGAAGGGCCGGGTGCATCTCGATACCACCATCGAAGAGGACGCGCCGGACCCCCAGAGCCAGTCGCGCTCTCGGACACCCTCTCACCCACATTCTCCAGCCCTCAGCGTCTCCCCACCGCACGAGGTCAAGGTCCGGCAAATCAGTCAGGGCGTGGAAGACATGAAGTGGCGACAGAGTTTGGACTCCCAGCAAGACACGGGTCCCAACTCTCAGCCGAGCATCGCGCCCTCCCAGGATGTGGATGAGACGCAGGGTCAGATCGAGCCCACGCAAGCCGTGTCTGCATCCCAGTCCACGTCAGGACCGCCTGCTTCGTTTGCCTCCGTCGAAGAGGCTACCGAAGAGGCGGAGGAGGCACAAGATATCGCTTCTAGCCTGCCGCATACCCGGCGTGCATCCGAGTCGGATAGTGGAGAACCCGAGAAGGGCCTTAAGCGCAAACTGGCAGATCGCGCGACCAGTTCGGGGCCGGAATGTGGGCACTCGACGCTGACACCGACGGCCGAAACCGTGAAACGGCCTAGGGACGACGCGGACAAGGATGACAATCCGCGCGTCTCGAAGCGGCCGTCACCACCTCCAGAGCAACACGAGGAACCAGCGCCAGCACCAGTCCTAACCCCGGAGACCCTTGCACCGAAACTCGTGCGTATCCTCCTGTATCGCGTCATGTTGTATCCACTGAATTTGGTAAAGGGTGGATTCATATCGTACGCCTCTGCAGCGTCCCCCTTCGCGTCTGTCAAGGGACAAAACATCTTCTCGAGCGCTTCACCCAACGATCAAAAACCAACCACGTGCACGTCCACGAAGCATGTTTCATTGCCTCATGATACCACACCCATCCATGCCCCTTTTACATCCCCATTTAGTCGATCGTCGTTCGCGGCATTTGCATTATCACATACTTCACAACCAGCCACCCCAAGCACCGCCACCAAACGGACGGGATTCGAAGCCTTTGCGGGATCTGTTTCCCCATTTGCATCTACGTCTCCATTTTCGCATGCAAGGCCCAAATCGCCGTTGGGAAGCAATAAGAACAGCATACTCGGACGGAGCAAGTCTCCGACGCGACGGACGACGGGACTGAATGCGAGTGCGTTTGGGTCGTATTCAGGCGCCCATGCGTTTTCTGCACCGCATCCGAAGCGCGCACGAGCAGAGTCACCGGATGGGGGCTCTTCGAGGAGCTCGTTGGAGCGCAAGGAGTCTGCACTCGGTGTCCTCGGAAATGGGGAAGCGAGTGGGAGTGGTGAGGAAGAGGGTTATGTAGATAGGGAGGAAAGCGATCACGCACCGTCGACGTTTGGCGAACGACTACGGGCAAGCAAAGAGGACGATGAAGAACAGAGTGAGGAGGAAAAGGAGAAATTGACGGAACAAGAAGGCGAGTTCAGACTCACTC
Organism: Tylopilus subfusipes; assembly: GCA_038091275.1. Taxonomy (NCBI): domain Eukaryota; kingdom Fungi; phylum Basidiomycota; class Agaricomycetes; order Boletales; family Boletaceae; genus Tylopilus; species Tylopilus subfusipes. The sequence goes on from JBBPOB010000052.1 coordinate 36,787, forward strand.
GATGGCCTGTGTAAGTTTGTTGAGAAGCGTATCCAGTGATCACCGGTGAAGAGGACGAAGAAACGCTTCTTCAGATCCGTGGCAAGCTTTATGCACTCTGTTCACAAAATCAGTGGAAAGAGCGGGGATCTGGCCAACTAAAACTCAACGTTCGCCGAGCGGACGGAAGCGGTGCTCGTCTTGGTTCGTGTTTTCTCAATGAGTTTGTTTCCATGTCAAGTTGAGGATTCCCTTTTAGTAATGCGAAAAGAAGCTGTTTATACGTTGTTGTTAAATGTGCCGCTATTCCAGGGAATGAAGTGTTTCCTGGCGCAAGACCCGCGATATTTGCGGTTTAGCGTCATCGAGGACAACAAAACCGTGCATTATAATCTTCGGGTAGGCGCATCATGTGCTTCGTGATAGTTCGTCCGGCTGACCATGGTTAAGGTGTCTAATGCCAAGATTGCTCAAGAGCTGTTTGACGAGATCAACGCCAATATCCCTTCCTGACGGACAGCAAGTACTGTCCACCATCTCACGACTTACGCCCTTCTCATCTAAGATTAATGTTGCACGTATGTAAAACTACGATCTTTTCTTGTGCATTGTTGACAGTGATAGAAGGTGTAGTTGATGCTAGAAGAAGTGGATGTTGACTTTTTCTTTTCTTTTCCTTCTTTTTGGACTGAGATTCCTTCCGCTCGACGATTTGCATCCATTAAATTAACGGTAAATCGTACACCTTTTATTGCTAAGGAGTGACTTTCCATCGTCCTGTTAACTGGTTCCCTCTAAGTATGAAGAGATCGCGCAACATCTGAAATGAGTCCTTGAAGACGTTGAGTTTGCTTCCTGCCACTTCGTGCCAGTCGACAGGGACTTCTGTCACGGGAACCCCGAGCTGTTGGGCGATCAAAAGGAGCTCAACATCGAATATCCAGGTCGCGAGGTGCTGAACGGGGAATATCTGTTGCGCTGCGCGTCGCGTGAATAACTTGAAACCGCATTGGGTATCACGGATATGTCGGACGCCGGCTATGCGCAAGAAGTTGTGAAATACGTGCATCAGGATGTTTCGAAGGAACGAACGCTGTCGACGGCCGAGTCAACGCTCCAAGCCAACATACCACGCACAAAGCAAAACAAAAAAAAAAAACGAAAAAGAGGGCGACATACCTTGACGACCGCGTCTGTCTTGACGAGGTGTGCTCTACTCCCCACGACGACCGCAGGCTCATTTCCCGGCGCGATCCCATCCATCGCCGTCCACAGCGCCTCCAGATCTGCGAACCGGCTCGCCCCGTCGGCGTCGACCATGAGCAAGCGATGCCCGCGGGCATGGAGCATCCCGTGTCGCACCGCCCCACCCTTTCCGAGGTTCACCTCGAGGGTGATGACGCGGATGTCGGACGTGGGGTTCTGCGCGGCGAGGGAGAGCGCGAGGGTGGAGGTGCCGTCTTGGGAGCCGTCGTCGACAATAAGGAGCTCGTGCGTGCGCGAGGGTGGGCGCTGCTGTTGGGTATGCCCGTTGGCGGTTGCGGACGCAGACGGAGGCGCGGATGCGTTGAGGTGTGCAAGGGTGGTTTCGAGCATGGCGGGGAGGCGCTTCGTCTCGTTATAGGCGGGTATGATGACGCTCAAGTCGAGCGAGCCTTCGTCGGAGAGCGAGGGAAGGGGGAGGGGCGTCGTCAGGGACGTGCACGAGCGGTATGTCTTTTCTGACGGCCGTGTCGCGACGGGGGACGGCGAGAGCAGGACGAGGGCTAAGTAGAACTAGGATTGATTAGCATAACTTGGTGGTACGTCGGAAAGTGAAGGTGGGTCAGACGTGAGGGGGTAGCCCCACTGACTCAAAGGTTGTGTCGTCTTTGCCCACGACGCAGCACCTCCGGAGAGACTGCTCGGGGCTCGAAGAACAAGGATGAAATGGGTGCTCATCGCGGAAAACGCGAAAGAATCGGTTCGACTCACAGAGGGTATCAGAATGGCGATTGCGGCGGCGACATAGGCAAGCAGGGGTTGGTCCATTGCACGAGGACTGTAAATTTTGGATATGCCAGCAATAAGGTCGCAGTCATGTGCGACTAGAGACAGAGAGCGGTATGCAGTTGGTCCCGGTGGACAGTGTGCGATCCAACGCCACGTCGTCCGTTTCCGTCAAAACTATAATGAATCACGTGTACATTGAATTCAAGCATATCCGCCTTTTCCTGGACAACACCTCCACCTTTTGCGTACACCATCA